>JAVJHY010765872.1:0-17214 GCA_035593235.1 Phascolosoma agassizii | reverse complement strand
AGGTTGGTGCCCCAGAAATAGCGAGGACCGGAGCAATCTTCCGGGGTGCCAAGATTGGCCAAAATCGCTACTTTTAGAACTGCTGGATCGACAACAGAGGTGGGTGAATGAAACGTGTAACCCTAGTATTTAAGTGAAGTGGGCAGGCTTATCTGACAGTGAATTGCTATAGTTTATCAACCACATTCAAAAGCCACATCACCAACCCTAACCCGATGTCCCATCGGCAAGAGGCAGTTCTTCGTCAAGCAACTCGTCGGTATCATTCGCAAGCGCTGCTTTCTTAGCTTTGTTGCCCTTAATTAGTTTTAATTCTTTGCGAAGGTCCGCTCCAATTCGATCTAGCACGCCATTTATAAATACTGGCGAGCTATCAGATCCATAGCGTTTTGCAATCTCTATCGCTTCATCAATAGCAACATTAAGAGGAACATCATCGATAAACTTCATTTCAAAAATCGCTAGCCTAAGTAAACAACGATCCACTCTGCTCATTCGGCTCAAACTCCAGTGCTCACTAGCACAAGAAACTTTTGAGTCTAGCATTACAATGTTCTCAACAACGCCCGCACATAACTTGAGGGTATAATCAGATATAGTTGAAGAAATTGAAAAGTGGTCGAGACAAAACTTAGCCGTCTGCTCATCCCACTCGTTAAGAGCATCACACATAAATAATGCCTGTAAAGCTGCCTCGCGTGCCTGACGTCTTGCTCCCATGACTGAGTATCTCCTATTGTGCCTTGACTAGTTTCGCATCGAAAGTGTCAACTTTTAAACTTGCCTATTTCCAAAATCACATTTGCCATTTCCATAGCAGAGACAGCAGCTTCCCATCCCTTATTGCCCGATTTGCCAGAAGCTCGTTCACTCGCCTGCTGGCTATCCTCAGCTGTAACAACACCAAACGTGACAGGTGTCATAGTTTCAAGCGAAACATTCATCAAGCCACTAGCTAGTTGATTCGCAACTAATCTGTAATGATCTGTCTCTCCTCTTATCAGCGTTCCGACTGCGATTACTCCACTAAATTGTCGAGAAAGTGCTAATTCTTTACAGATTAGTGGTATTTCGAAGCTCCCAGGAACCTTCACTAATGTGATGTCACTTTTAGTACCACCATGACGCACAATCGCGTCTACGGCACCATCAATCAGATGATTTGTTATTCTGCCGTTCCATCGCCCTGCCACAATTGCAAAACGCTTTCCAGCAGCGGAAACACTTCCTTCTATCTCAGTAGCGCACATTTGCCTGCCTATCTTTTATTACCGAACACAATATTGTTATGCCGAGTTGCAGCACTCAAGTGACTAAAGCCCATCAAGAGGGGCCAAATATAGGGTTA
Source organism: Phascolosoma agassizii (assembly GCA_035593235.1). Classification (NCBI taxonomy): domain Eukaryota; kingdom Metazoa; phylum Annelida; class Sipuncula; order Phascolosomatiformes; family Phascolosomatidae; genus Phascolosoma; species Phascolosoma agassizii. The sequence continues at coordinate 15,866 of JAVJHY010765872.1, read as the reverse complement.
AAAACAGAATAAAATCAAGCAGTAAGATAACGCTTCTAGATTCGGAGCAAATCCGACATCCAAGCCCTGTTTTTCGGAGGTTTCTAGCTTCAGCGGCACGTTTTCGGACAGGCTCTAAGGCGGGTCACCCAAGCTCCGGTAGTAAGTGTCCCATGCGCTCTTTTTTTGTTCGCATATATTTATGATTAAAATCATCAATTACTGGAGTTAATGGCCGCCGACTATCTACCTGAATTCCAAACTGTTCTAGCGATTGAACCTTTGCTGGATTGTTTGTCATAAGACTCACTGAACTCAATCCCAAATCAGCTAAAATCTGAGCTCCCGCTCGATAATCTCTGGCATCAGCAACAAAACCAAGCTCAATATTGGCGTCCACCGTATCGCGACCTTGCTCCTGGAGCTCATACGCTCGAAGCTTATTTCCAAGCCCAATCCCACGACCTTCTTGATGAAGATAAACGACAACACCTGCTCTCTCATCTATTGCCGTCGACAAAGCTGCTACAAGCTGTGCTCCACAATCACACCGCTGACTCTCAAAAACATCTCCCGTAAGACATTCTGAATGTATCCGCGCAACACTTCCATCACCTGGCTGCCCAACCACAAACGCTATGTGCTCTTTGTCATCAACATCATCAATATACACAAGCACACGAACTTGCGCACTCTTCTCTGGCGTTAAACAACTAATTTCTGACAACAATCCCAACTGTTGATAATCGGCAAAAGAACACTCGGCCACACGTCTAAGGCATACCTCATTGCGCATTCTATACCTGGCTATGGCATCGACACTCGTAACTTTCAGGCCCCATTTACTCGCATAATCTGCTAACCCGCTGCCAGCAAGCATAACCCCATTTTCGTCCATAATTTCACAGATCACCGCCCCTAGCTTCAATCCCGCAAGTCCCACCAAATCGACAGAACCTTCGGTCTGACCTCTTCTCTTTAAAACACCACCTTCTTGCGCACAAAGAGGAAATACATATCCAGGCATAACAAAATCTTCAGCTGTAGCAGTATCATCCATAGCCAACCGAATAGTCTCTGCACGTCCATCAGCACTAACCCCCCGTTCAATAACTGAACGACTGTCTATGCTAACAGAAAAATTCGTTCCTAACGGGGCTGTATTTTCGGTCACCTGTTGAGGAATTGCCAATTCCTTCAAACGCTCTTGCGTCAAACTCAAACAAATTAAACCTTTTCCCTCTCGAATCATGAAATTTATAATTTCTGTTGTTGCCAGTTCAGCAGCAACCATTAGATCCCCTTCATTCTCTCGATCCCTATCATCGATAAGAATAACTGGCTTACCAAGCCTAATGTCCTCTATACAATCTTCAAGCAAGTCTAACTTCATCATTCTAATCCCGATATCAATTTGCGTTATTGCTGCCGCCTTTTATGAATACTAGCACATTCGCGTGGAATCACGCCATTACTCTGCGGTTAAATAATCTTTTTATCACTTATCACGGTATATCTGTCAGGTCATATGGTTACCTACTACAGGTAACTCTTGACCGAACTCTCGACATACTTTCCCAAAATATCCGTTTCAAGATTCACAAAAGAGCCTACTTCTAATCTTCCAATGCTAGTGCAATCCAAAGTGTGCGGAATTATATAGACCGTAAAGCTATACCCGGTCGCTTCACTTTCGGTTACCTCTCCCACAGTCAAACTCACTCCATCAAGTGTCACAGACCCTTTCGAAACAACAGTAGCCCTAAGTTTTTCTGGTAAACTAATCTCATACTTTACGGTGTTACTTTCGACACTTATTGACAACACTCTACTTACAGCATCCACATGCCCAGATACGAAATGTCCATCAATCGTATCACCAAGCCTTAATGCTGTTTCTAAATTCACAACATTTCCTTTTTGCAAATCCGAAAGAGTGGTGCATCGCAATGTCTCAGTTCCAATATCAAAATAAAACACATCCCCCTCTATTTTAACCACAGTAAGACACACCCCAGAAACCGAGATAGAATCTCCAATACCAACCTTCCCATCAGCAAAAACTGAAGAAACAATTCCAACCACATTTGCATCATCCGTAATCTTACGATCACACACTCGCCCAACTGTTTCTACGATTCCAGAAAACACTAACACCACCTCAAGCAGATGTACTCAGGTCGTACAAAGACAACACATCCCTGCCAACCCTTCGAGACCAAATTAAATTAACATGCAAAGAATCAACTATCGAACCAACGGACAAACGCTTATAAAACGATACTCCATCAGATCCTATGATTACCGGAGCATGATATAGCACCATACGATTACACAAGCCCTTAGCTATTAAAGAAGTAGCAAGTTCACCTCCCCCCTCGCTCATAACGGAATAAACCCCCCGTTCTCCGAGAGCGTCTAACGTCGCCTCCAAGTCAACTCTTCCCTGACAATCCTCCAGCACTAACACATCAATACCGGCCAGTTCAAAAGCACGTCGCCTTTGATAAGACGCTTTTGCTGTAGTAACCACTAAAGCTATGGGATTAGAACCTTTAGAGCCTAACCCTAACGGCTGGTAAACAGTCGATTTTGGAGATGTGCGCAAACTGGAATCAATCACGACTCTCAATGGCTGCCATCCAGCACCGGTCCTGTTGGTAAGCCTTGGGTCATCACGCACAACACTTTCCGCTCCTATCATCAATGCGTCGACGTTGCGCCTTAATCGATGAACATGTGCTCTAGAAACCCTGGAACTAATCCATTTTGAATCCCCACTCGCGGTTGCTATACGGCCATCTAAAGACACGGCAAGCTTAAGAAAAACAAAAGGCCTAGAACGTTTGAGCCAATGTAACCAACCTATATTAAGTTCTCTAGATTTATGTTCTAAAACCCCAACTTCTACATCAATACCAGCACCCTCAAGCCTTTTAACCCCTCCTCCCTTAATCTTTGGATTAGGATCAAGCATAGCTAGCACTACACGCGAAATGCCAGCTTCGATAATAGCATCTACACAAGGTGGAGTTCGACCAAAGTGATTACAAGGCTCCAGTGTTACATAAAGCACACTTCCTCGGACTTTATCACCTGCGGATTTTATCGCTTCAACCTCCGCATGCAAACACCCAGGACCGCGATGCCATCCCATTCCAACTATTTCCGAGTCCTTAACAATTACTGCGCCGACTAATGGATTCGGCGCAGCAAAGCCACTACCACGACGAGCAAGAGACAAAGCCCGCTTCATGACAAAGGTATCAGATAGTGTTGGTGACGAACCCATTTATTGAACTACATAACGCGCAAGACAAAACGCTGTTGCCAATGGTCTTCAATCTATTTGCAGTTGCCGGAACTACATGCAGCAGTAGCGACACTCTCCTGTGATAAGGCAGCGGCACTTTCGGAAGAACCCAACGACTTAAGCGTGTCCATAAACTCACTTAAATCGGAAAACTCTCGATATACAGATGCAAAACGCACATAAGCAACCTGGTCCACATCCCGCAGCTTCTTAATAACTAACTCACCTATTATTTCACTTGAAACTTCTTTGTCTCCCACTTCAAGCAATCTTGCTTCAATCGCCTGAACTACACCCTCCATCTGCAAGACACTGACGGGTCTTTTCTCACAAGCTCGCTTGAGACCACCAAGAATTTTATAACGGTCATAAGACTCCCGTTGACCACCTTTCTTTATCACCATAGGGAGAATTTCTTCGATACGTTCAAACGTAGTATAACGAAACTCACAAGATTCGCACTCACGCCGCCTACGAACGGAGCTACCGTCACCACCTTCTCTTGAATCAACAACTCGTGTTTTTGCAGAACTACAACGAGGACATTTCATGGCAAGCTCTAAGCCACTACCTTAGCCAAACGATGAGGGTACAACGGATATCGCTCGCAAAGAAGTCTTACATTTTCACGTATTGATGCAAGCTTGTGTTCATCATCGAGAGCATCAATCGCCTCACAGATATAACTAGCAATCTGCCCCATATCCTCCTGCCCCATTCCACGTGAAGTTATCGCAGGAGTGCCTAAACGAATTCCACTAGTAACTAATGGTGGCTGCGTATCAAATGGCACTGTGTTCTTATTTACTGTAATGCCCACCTTACCAAGAGCCTCCTCGACAACATTACCTGTAACGCCAGACTCTCTCAAATCTAACACCATTAAATGAGAATCGGTGCCCCCTGTAAGAATAGCAATACCACGATTCTGCAAGGCGATAGCCAAGGCTTGGGCATTCTTCACAACATTTGCGGCATAATCCCTAAACTCCGGCTCAAGAGCTTCCTTAAACGCAACAGCCTTGGCAGCAATCTGATGCATCAAAGGCCCTCCTTGGATACCCGGAAAAACCATCTTATTGATTGCCTTACTAAGCGGTGCTCTGTTTAAAATGATTCCACCTCTAGGGCCGCGAAGAGTTTTATGTGTAGTGCTTGTTACCACATCGGCATAAGGGACAGGACTCTCATATGCTCCACCAACAATAAGCCCCGCATAATGAGAAACATCCGCCATCAAATACGCGCCCACCTCATCAGCCACACGGCGAAACATCTCAAAATCAATCTGCCTCGAATACGCAGTAGCCCCGCATATAATCAATTTGGGCTTACTCTCAAGCGCTAAGCGCCTGATTTCAGATTCATCGAAAAGGTGCGTATCGCGATTGACTCCATAAGCAGTGATTTTGAAAAATCGTCCGGAGAAATTAACGGGACTTCCGTGAGTTAAATGGCCACCATGATCTAACTTTGGGCCAAGAATACTATCCCCTGGCTCCAAAAGACCAAACAAAACAGCCATGTTAGCATTTGCCCCAGAATGTGGTTGGACATTTACACGCTCTGCTGCAAAGAGCTCTTTTGCACGATGTCGAGCAAGTCGCTCTATATCATCGTAATACTGACATCCACCGTAATAGCGTCTTCCAGGATAACCCTCACAATACTTATCGGTAAGGATTGAACCTGTAACCTCAAGCACCGCCTCACTAACACAATTTTCTGAAGGAATTAACTCGAGCGAGAATTCCTTCCTGGCAGTTTCCTTCCCGAGAAGCTCCGATATTTCACTGTCTACAGCAGCTAACGATGCAGTTGATATCACTCTTTCCTTCCTCTTAGAAGAACAGAGGTTGCTTGCGAAACCTCTGTGTTAAATGAATACTCACGGCTGCCCTCCTCAACAAACAAGGAAAAGGCACGCCATAAGCCCCGCAAGCGCTACATTCAAAAGATGAATTACAACAAAAAAAGCCAGGCCTAACCGTTATCCGCTATATAGTTTATAGCATCTCCGACTGTCTGGATCTTTTCAGCATCCTCATCTGAAATCTCAATATCGTATTCCTCTTCAATGGCCATAATTAGCTCAACAATATCGAGGGAGTCTGCACCAAGGTCTTCAATAAAAGAAGCCTCAGGCTTTACATCCTCAGCAGCAACACCAAGTTGTTCGACAATTATAGCACTTATTTTCTCAGTAGTATCCGAGCTTGACATCCTTGATTCTCCGATCAAAAGCGAGTTTTATAGATAAATCTAATTATATTAATAACAATAAGCTACACTAGATTATGCAAAGAGTTAAAATAAGCAATACGCAAAGTTTAACGCTTTGAAATCAACATACTTCAGCAATTATTTCAACTACATATACATACCACCATTCACACCTAACACTGTTCCCGTTATATACCTAGCACCTTCACTACAATAAAAGGCTACCACAGAAGCGACATCCTCTGGAGCTCCCAAGCTATTAAGCGGAATTTCCTTCAGTATTTCCTGCCTAACATTGTCTGCAAGGGCCTGAGTCATGTCAGTTTCAATATACCCAGGAGTGATTGCATTAACAGTCACTCCTCTGCCAGCTAACTCCTTTGCAAGGCTTTTAGTCAACCCGAGAATACCGGCCTTGGAAGCAGAATAAGCTGTCTGTCCAGCATGACCCGTTTCCCCGATAACAGAGCTAACATTGATAATCCTACCATATCTTGCTTTCATCATTGCTCGAGATACCGCACGCGAGCAATAGAATACCCCCGACAGATTCACATCGATAGTCCGCTGCCAGTCTTCAATCTTAGACCTAACTATAAGCGAATCAAGCACTATTCCTGCATTATTAACAAGAATATCTATTCGAGAACTCGAGGTAAGCACCTCTTTAAAAGCCTCCTCGACAGATTGAGAATCCGAAACATCAAACTTAAGTGCTTTCGCATCCCCACCATCTTGAGTAATAGTTCTCACTAACTCATCTGCTACATCACCACTACGAGAGAAATTGACATAAACCTTAGCACCAAGTCGAGCTAACTCTTTCGATATAGCTTTACCAATCCCACGCGCACCTCCCGTAACAACAGCCACTTGGCCTTCTAGTGCTACTCTATCCGACACTGGGCTTACTTTCCTCCTCGTCATCCTCTGTTACATTTGACTTTGTATGCGACTCTAACGACAAATCTTCGCCTTCGCGAGATGGGACAAGCTCTTCTTTGCTAGAACGAGAGGACAAACTCGAGCTGTCGGATAAAACGCCACCAAAAATATTATCAAAAGGCTCTCCAGCTGCTTCTTCCAACTGAACCAGCTCGGCCGCGATTTTCCCATTCATTTTTTCGCGAGCAAAAGTATCTGCTACTCGTATGCCATTTTTCACAGCACGACAATCTGAAGACCCGTGCAGTACGATTGCGACTTTTCGCAATCCCAACAATGGCGCACCACCATAAGTAGTATAATCGAAACGATCTAGAAAAACATCTCGATAGGTTCCACGAGAGAGCCCCAAAACAATCTTTCTAAAAATCCCTTTCTTCCCTTCGTGTAAAATCTGATCAAAAACGAGCCTAACAGCTCCCTCCATGGACTTAAGCACAATGTTGCCAACAAATCCGTCACAAACTATTACTTTTGCCTTGTCCTTAGCTACATCACGTCCTTCGACATAACCTACATAATTTAAGCTTTCAAGCTGGGTAAGGACCATCGCCGCAGCTCTCATAATATCGGTGCCTTTTGTAGCTTCCGTGCCATTTGAAAGCAACGCTACGGGTGGCTTATCTACTCCAAACAGAGAGCTGTAATAAATTGCCCCCATAATGGCAAACTGAATTAAGTTATGAGCATGACAGTCAACATTAGCTCCCGAATCTAAAATCACGTTGGGTTTGCTGTCCCCCGCTACTGGCATAAGCGTAGCAATTGCAGGTCGCTTAATTCCTGGCAACGTACCACAAATCATAATTCCAGCTGCCATCATCGCACCGGAGTTACCAGAACTAATAATCGAGCTAGCCCGCCCGGCTTCAACTATTCGATACGCTTGACATAGAGACGAATTTGGCTTTCTCACGACAGCACGCGTCGGGGACTCATCCATCTCAATAGTTTCTTGCGCGTCATGAATACTTATAGGGTGATTAGTCGCCCCCAAGCTATCAAGTTTGGCAAGAAGCCGATCTTTTGGACCAACCAATACAGACCTAACGCCATATTCCCGAAACGCCGCAAGAGCCCCTTCGACTTGCACATCCAAACCAGCATCACCACCCATAGCGTCGACAGCGACAGGTAAGGCAGCGCAACTAGTTGGCAAAGAACCATTGGTTTCCATAGGCCCGAATCCTCTCTATACAAACCTAGATGTTTGAGAATTGCTCACTCTACTCACTAGCTGCACCGACAATCTCGCGACTTCGATAGTAACCACAACTTGAGCACAGATGGTGGCGCAGTTTTTGCTCACCGCAGTTTTGACACAACACAGCATTGACCGGTGTCAGTGCGTGATGAGATCTGCGCATATTGCGCTTAGACTTAGATGTCTTTTTCTTTGGAACTTGCATCGCCCCGTATTTCCCCCGTTCTCGTTATAATACTAAAATCCACAAGCCATTTATTAAGAATTTAACAAGAAGTGTCAAATTTACTTACCGTCGGCCTATTCCGCCACTTCTTTAGTGGACTTTTATCTGCTTCAGCACACTAAACGGGCTATCGCTACTCGAATCAGCTTCGCAAGCGCAAGAGCTAATATTCAGATTTGCTCCACAATGATGACATAGTCCCATACAATCCTCATCACAAAGCACGGAATATGGCAGTGCCAAGACTAAAAGCTCTTCAACAACTGCACCACAATTAATTTCCTCTCCCTCGTAATAACTGACACTCAAGTCCTCATTGTCGTCCTGCCCAAGCCGCTCACTAAGTGGCTTAAGAATCACTGAAACGTCAATACCAAGTGCTTTCTGCGCTTCTTCGGCACACCTAGCGCATGTGGTAGTATAGCTTGATTTCGCAGCCCCCTCAACAAACACTGTCTTACCCTCAAGGGAAAGCATAACTTCGACCCCAGGATTTCCCTGAAATTCGTATACTGGAGCTAAGACCTTACTAGTCTTACGCGCAATTTTTCGAACCTCATCAACTCGAGCATTCAACCCGACGACGTCAATCTCAAAACGCAAGGGCAAACCCTCAGCAGGTATTTGAGAAGTGTTTACTATCATGACTACATTCACTCAGTTTATGTGAGTCTGTGGTATAACACGAAAACCACTAATTGCAAGTAGAGTAGTGACAGAAAATAATCAGTGAACAAATCATTCATTTCTCACGACAAAGCTTAAGACAAAATGCCGTAAATAGATAAGTCCAAGCCACTTGCATTACTCGGCGGTGGTGTCATAATACACGGCTTGCACGTAAAATACTAAGAAATCACATTTCAGGAGCTAAGCAAAACATGGGAGTAAATAAGGTCTTTTTATTGGGCAATCTTGGAGCCGATCCGGAGCTTCGCTATTCACAATCGCAAACTGCAGTCTGTTCACTGAGAATAGCAACTGGAGAAAGGCGAAAATCCGCTAGTGGGGAGTGGGTTGACCACACGGAATGGCACTCAGTAGTAACATTTGGCAACCAAGCAGAGAATTGCGGAAAATACCTCGCGAAAGGACGTCAAGTCTTCGTAGAGGGGCGTTTACAAACCAATAAGTGGCAGGACCAGGAAGGAAAGGATCGCTACAGAACTGAAATTATCGCAAATAACGTGCAGTTTGTCGGCGGCCGAGGCGATGCGCCATCAGGTTTTTCGCCAAACGCAGAGAGTCAATTTAGCGGTAGCCAAGGCAATGCCTCGTTTGCCCAGGCTGGGGCGGCGGCTACACCAGCGGCTAAGGTCGAAAGTGTTTCGTTTGATGATGACGATATTCCGTTTTAGGGACAGTAGGGCGACTCTTAAACATCAAAAGGGCGAAACTCTCATCTAAACGAGTTTCGCCTTTTTGCGCTCTCCGATAGTTACCTTAAAACGAGGCTGCAACTTATCGAATATACCCGTGGCGTCTGAGTTTGCCGTTTACTCAATCAACTAGGACTAATAGAGTAATTTCCTAAGCCCCCTGCTCAACCGCACACACTCCCTCACTGCACGGACATTTTTGATAAAAATCTCCAAACGGCATAAGTGGAACTTTCGCTAAGAAGCTTATCTGAGAGAGAAAAAAAGCAGCGCCGAAACCAGCTGTAACCAACATATCTTTCCAACCTATAGGAATAGTATCTGGATAAAGCGTTGGAACAAGAAGCAAATACTGCTGAAGCCAAATTCCACAAGCAATAATTATTCCCGTTGCAAAAAGCAACGTTGGCATCTGCTTTACATCTCTACTTAAACCCAGCAAAAAAGGCACAATAAACGACGCACCAAAAATTAGCCAAGCAAAGCCATGCCAAGGCGCTTCTCGTAAGCGAACAATCAGCCAACCTGTTTCTTCAGGCATATTGCCATACCAAATAGGAAGATAATGGCTCCAAAACAAATAGGCCCAAAAAATTCCAAAGCCAAAAAGCAACTTTCCAACATCGTGCAAAGTTCTGCGCTCAATCTTCGCTTTAAATAGAGGATGCCCTTCTCTAATAAAGCCAATGAGAATTGAGACCCAAGCAAAAGCCAGATATACCCCACTCATAAACACAAACGCCCCAAACAGAGTAGAAAACCAATGGGGGTCTACTGACATAATCAAGTCAAACGCTAGCATCGTCATGACAACAGCATAGGCCATAACCACAACGGGAGAGAATCTTCCCCGCCGACATGTCGCTAGCCCTATCTCCTGCTCCACGGCATCTTTTGATTGAGCGGCGACATAAGAATCATAGCGAGGATCCATCCAGCGCTTTATTTTTTCCTTGTCCACACCGGTTAACCCGCCTCGAATCGCCAACAAATCGCGGCGCAATGCGCAGTTAATCACTTTACGAGAGAGATAAAACAAAACTCCCAAGCCGATAAAATCGCGAAGAAACACAAATTCAGACTTTAACCATGACCCACGTCCCGCAATTTGCTCGTGCTCCCAGACAAATATATGCCCATGTCCAAAATACAACACTCCAAGCAATACAAATGCTAAGGGGAAAAAGGCAATACAAGACTCAAATAAACGCTGCACTGGTCTTGCCCACTGAGCATTACAGATATGAAATACAGCCGAAAACCCGGCTCCAGCAGCTGCAATAAGAAGCCAAAACGTAAAATTTACATGAAATGCAATCCAGCCAAGCCGAGGGTCGTCTCCAGTGACTCCACAGACAAACGCGCCAATTCCTAGGAGGATAAGAACCCAAAGAACAATTTTCGCTTTCTTTGAAATTTCAACTGGTGCTGCCTCAACAATAGAACCAACATCTCGCACACTGACCGGAGATAACGAATGCGACATAAAATTTTACTCCTTACCCTCAGCTACCCGCGGCATACCTTTAACATCCTGACCCTGAAGAAATCTGAGGTAATTTACCAAATCCCACAACTCATCGCGCGAAAACTTAAACCCATACCGCGGCATTCCCGCTTGACCGTTATAAATTACGGCAAGTGCCCGCCCATCCTCACGACCTTTATAGAAATCCGATAACAAAGATGGAACTTTCAACAAAGGTCCAACAACACTTTTCCCATCACCTAATTTACCGTGACAGGTTAAACAATTAGCATTCCACAGCCTCTTACCTCGCCAAGTTGAACTAAGCGTTGCAGGAATTGGATTCGTCAATTGCTTCGCCGCTTCATCAGGTGTCATCGTAAATGGCTTAAACCCGATAGGAACGGTTCCCTTCACAGGAGCACGCGTAAGCTCATTTGGTTTGTAGGACTGCTGCTTGTAAAGATCGGTATCCCAAGGCAAAGCGCTTGCCGTTGCAGCAAACCCCAAAAAAGCAACCGTTAATACTACCGCTATACGCGATGCGAGGCTCTTATTCATTGCACTTGTTTCAACGAACATACTGCACCTCCACCTCACTAGCTCCCCAGTCCTCAAAACTCTTCTTTATCTCTTCGGCCCGTTGCTTAGATACACGAATAGTGAGCCCAAAAGTGCTCTCACTAAAATTGGGTCTATACCCAGGGTTTGAAAAAAGATTAGGCAATCTACAAAAATGCAGTATAGCAGCCATAGTAAAAAGTGCTCCCAGAAGAATTACACACTCAAAACTAACCACTACAAATGCTGGAATCGAAAGAATCGGCTTTGCGCTCGTTCTAAGCGGCCAATCAAGAGACATCCAGCATGTCATTAGAAACCCGCCAATCAAACCGCAAATCCCCCCGAGCAGTGTCAGTCTTCTCACCGGACTTCTCGGCCTATCTCGGTAAAGCTCATCCTCTAGTTCGTGATTAGGGACAGGAGAAAACAGCTCGGGAACTCCCACTCCCTTATCTCGCAACTCTACTATCGCCTGCTTAACGTCATCGACAAATTCAAAATGACCAACCACTAAATAATTAGACATAATAGCCCATAATGTCAGAACTCGACTCTCCAGAGTCCTATAATATTTGCCCTAGTGCTCTACGGCATGCCTCATTGGAGGCTCTCCAATTTCTTTTATTTCAGTCAATGCCATAGATGGGAAAAATTTGATAAACAGTAATATCCAGGTGAAAAACCACCCGAATGAGCCAACTGTAATCCCAATTTCAACCCACGAAAAATTGTAGTTTCCCCACGCCGCTGGTTCAAACTCACGAGCAAGTGACGTAAAAATTATATTAAACCGCTCCAACCACATCCCAATATTGATAATAATCGAGAGACCAAAAAGCCAGGCAATGCTTGTCCGCAACTTCTTCACCCAGAGAGATAAGGGCGCTATGCAATTACAAAAAACCATCCCCCAAAAGGCTAACTGGAAGTCACCAAAAGGCCTGAACCAAAATTGATATCGTTCAAATGGGTTATTGCTGTACCAAGCGACAAAAAACTCAGTCGCATACGCGTAGGTTACAATACCAGACGTAAACATTATTAGCTGAGCCATCTTCTCGTAATGCCAAATTTTCAGATAAGCCTCTAAGTGAAACGCCTTCCTCAAAGGAATGCTAATTGTTATCACCATCGCCAAACCTGAAAAAATAGCCCCTGCAACAAAATAAGGAGGAAAAATCGTAGTGTGCCATCCGGGAACATTGCCGACAGCAAAATCCCAAGATACGACTGAGTGAACGGACAATACGAGCGGGGTAGCTAGAGCAGCAAAGAACCCATAAGCAGCGGTGTAATGCCTCCACTGACGATCGCTACCTCTCCAACCAACAGAAAGAAGTCGATATACAAACTTTCTAAATCCGCTTGCCTTATCTCTAGCCGCAGCAATATCTGGAATTAGGCCAATACAAAAGAACAATGCACTAACAGTTAAGTAAGTACTTACAGCAAAAACATCCCACAGCAACGGAGAACGAAAATTCACCCATAGGAAGCGCTGGTTTGGATATGGCAATAGCCAGTAAAAATTCCACGGACGGCCTAAATGGATAACGGGAAACAACCCTGCAGTAAGAACGGCAAAAACTGTCATTGCCTCTGCAATTCGGTAAATAGGCATGCGCCATTTAGCACGAAACAAATAGAGCACCGCTGAAATCAAAGTTCCAGAGTGAGCGATACCGACCCAAAACACAAAATCGGTAATGTACACACCCCACATAATCGGATGTGTAATTCCGGCCATACCAAGCCCCTCAATAACTTGAGTATGCCAACTGTAAGCACCGATTAAAAGCGCGAAAATAGCACACGTAAGAAGCCCATACCAACCGCCTCTTGGTGGTTTAAGCGTTTCCAATATATCCGCATTAATACGCTTATACGTTAAATCTGTAGCAGAAGCAGGCATATTCACACTCCCTCGGAACTATCATTCTCGACCCTAGCTAAATAACTCACCGCAGGCTGAGTATTGAGATGATGATCGAGTATTTTGTAAGCACGCTTATCTTTAGATTTGACACTTGCCTCACTCCTGTCGTCCAGCAAATCTCCAAACGTAATAGCCTTGGTCGGGCAACTAGAAGCACATGCTGGCTGAATCTCACCATCTGCTACCTTCTTGCCAAGATTTTTCGCGTTGTTTTGAACTTCGCGAATTCTGTGCACACAGAGAGAGCATTTTTCCATCACCCCAACCTCTCGCACAGTGACATCAGGGTTTAGCTGCCAAGTAAGAGGTTCAGGCCAATCGTACTTGAACCAGTTGTACTTACGCACCTTATAACTACAGTTGTTTGAACAATAACGCGTCCCAACACAACGGTTGTAAACCATAACGTTCAAACCTTCTTCGTTGTGATATGTGGCATACACCGGGCAAACAGGCTCACATGGAGCATTGCCACAATGCTGACACATCATGGGAAGAAAACCACTTACGGGTCGCGTGTCACTACCATCGAAATACCGTTCCATGCGTATCCACGACAACTCACGCCCTCCTGCACATAATTCACGACCGACTACTGGTATATTGTTCTCAGCCTGACAAGCCACAACACAGGCAGAACACCCAGTACACGATGCTAAATCTACAGCCATACCCCACTTGTGAAGCGGATGCTCCATTTGCTTGTACATTTGCTTGGCTTCACCATGTCCACCCTGGGAATGAGCGTCTTTAGAATGTGCTTGCTTTTTGCCGTGGTCTGCATTTGAGTGAGAATTCTTGTGAGCCCCATTTAATTCGCTAGCTTTCATGGTAACGACTATATCTCGTCCCATCTGGTAATCATGGCCCTGAGTAACTAATAACTCTTCTTTCCATGGTCTATTTGCAAGAGTAACCCCAGCAGTCATAAACGACAAAAGCCCATCCTCTGGAACCCCCGACAAAAGCACTAAAGGATTTATCCCTACACCCGTAGCATAGCGTCCATATGACTCGTGCCCTTGCCCGATAGGAACAGCGACAACACCTGGATGAATATTTTTCGTCTCATAAACAGGAACACTAATAGCAACATCACCCGCTCGAACTTCTACGACACTGTCTTTGTCCAGATTTAATCGCTTGAGTGTCTCAGGATGTACCTCGACCCACGATCCCCACACGGAGGTAGTCATTGGATTTGGAAGTTCTTGAAGCCAAGCCTTATTTGCGGATGTTCCATCGGCAGAGTTAACAGAAGGATAGGCTATGAAAGACAGTGAACCTGAAGAGTGTTCTTTGCTTTTATTAATCTGCTTCTGCAAAACTCCCGGTCTTAGCGCAAAGCTTTCCTGCTCGGGAATCGTCTCAGACCAATCGCCACCACTTTGGACTAGCTCAAGCCATCTAGCCTCAAAATCAATGTCCCCTATGCGAACCCTCCAGTTATCGCGCATGTAATCATAAAAACTAGCAGCTTCACCAAATCTAACACCTAGCTTTGCCGCAATAGCGATTAAAGTATCTCCCAAAGCTTGAGTGCGATACAACGGCTGCATGGATGGCTGATTGAGGTTATATACAGCAGCAATCGGCTCTGAATCACCCCAAGACTCAAAACTAGTACTAGCAGGCAATACAATATCAGCACGCATAGTTGTCTCATCGAGATGCGAAGAGACGCTAACTACAAAATCAACTTTTGACAGGGCTTTTTGAAACCCACTCGAATGCGGCAGGGAGTAATACGGATTGACCCCCGAAATAAGCAGTGCCGAAATACGGCTTTGCTCGCCCCCCATAGCGCCAATGAGCTCACTCATTGCGTCATGGGAAGTCTGGGTTTTACGCCGAGCAGTCTGAACTAACTTCACACTCCTTCCAATATTGCCTAAAACAACATTTAGCACATTAGAAAGTTCAGCGGCCCTTACTCCATTAGCACCACTTGCAGATGCTCCACCAGAAACCACAAGGGAGCTCTTAGAATTCAGCAAACGCTTCGCTAAACCCGATAGCAGGCCTTGCTTAATCCCAGCTTGTCGCTCAATTTCAGCAACATCAACACCTTTGACCAGATTGCTTACTCGCAAATCAGCTGTGACCTTTCGAGCATCTACAACCTCTTTGAGAAGCCCCAATAATAAATCAGCTTCGACCTCGGGTTTAGTCATAACCCACAAATCAGCATTTGCTCCAGTCAGAGATAAACGTGGTTCAAAATGAACTGCATAGCTCATCTTCTTGCTGTGCCTACCTGGGGTTCTGCGCTCTGCCCACTGCTTAGAATACTCAACTGGAGAGAGCCAAGTCTCGAGGTAATCCGCTCCAAAACTCACTACAACATCAGCTTTGGAAAAATCAAAATGTGTTTCGATTCCCGAACCAAAACTGCGACGAGCTGCTTCATCCACGCAGTCACGTCCCAACAAATCAAACTCTACATGCTGCAAATGATCGACAGATGATTTTAACTCATCAACCAAACTAGCAATACTTCCTGTCAACCGACCGCTAAGAATTGCTCCCGCTTGCTCTTTAGAAAGAGACTTAAACGCAGCGCTAACTTCCGAAATCACCTCCTCCCAACTGATAGGGGTAAAGCTAGCATCTTTTTCGCGCTTCAATG
>JAVJHY010764816.1:0-17217 GCA_035593235.1 Phascolosoma agassizii | reverse complement strand
ACCACCGCAAGGCCTTCGCTGTCCAGGCCGCGCAGATAGATCAGCTTCTCGCCTTCGCGCGGGATACCACTCAAGGGAAGCGACGCGTTCGCATCCACGACCACACTCTGCACTGTGTTGACCTCGACTGTTTCGGCGCTCACCTCCTGAAACGCGAGTTGTCCGCAGGTGAACATGCCGGCGGCCGGAGGCACGATGATCTGCAGTGCGACGCTGTCGACACTGTCCCGATAGGGCTTGGGCACTTCGAAGCGGATCTGCAGCGAGGGGTCGCTGCACGCCGAAATTGCAAGAATGATCAGGGAGAGTGCGAATCGCATTACGTCGGTGGAATAGTAGCACTGGCATTGGAGACAGCGTTATGGTTGCCGCTGGATCAACATGTCCACTGTCGACCGCAAGACTATGATGCAGACTGGCATCGCGACTACAGAGACCAAGTCGCGGACTGCGCCGCGTTCCTACATCTGCCGTGTGGTGAGCGAGAGCGGCGAGAGCACAAAGAGACTGAGCGACTACCAACCAACGATCAGTGCGTCGTCTGTCATCGTGGTGCGGCTCCGCATCATTGGTGTGTTCCTTTCGCCGCGTCGCATCGTGGTACGCCGACGCATGTTGACCTCGACGATCGTCGAGTCTCCCGTCATGCCCGTCATGGAATTTTCGGCTCTCTCGGATGCCTCGACTGTTTCTGACCCCATCTCGGATGTCTCGTTCTCGGTTCCGAGCGTCGGTGTGGCGGTTCCGAGCGTCGGTGTGGCGGTTCCGAGCGTCGGTGCGTTCGCTGTGTCGCTCTCCGCGACGACTTCCACCGTGGGCTCGGCCAGCATCGAGGTTCCAGTCGAATCGTCAGTCGCGGTTGTGAGCGCGGTTTGGAGAGGCGGCAAAGGCTCGGACGTCGGCTCGGCTGAACTCACCTGCAAGTAGGCCACGCCGCCTAGAAGAGCGCCGAATGCCAGCGCGAGCGCAGCGATCATCGGCACTCGGTTGCGCCGTGCTGGAGCTGGAATCGTGTCGCCGATCTCCACCTCGATCGAGTCACTGGACTCGGTCATCTCTGTGGGTTCAGCGAGTCCCTGATCCATCCCCTGATTCATCAGCCCCTGATCCATCAGGCCCTGATCCCTCAGCCCGGGATGCGAGGGTGTTGGGGTGACGAGGCTGGGAGGCAGCTTGACCTTGACGCCGGAGCCCAAGTCCATGTGTGAGCCGGTCGGGGTCACGACGATCGGCGCCGGCTGGAGCGCCATCGCGCCGTCGATCAGAATTTCGTCGGGGACGCGAGTCATCTTGTCGAGGACCGAGGCGGGAACCTGCACCGTGACCGGCTTGCCCAGAGCGCTGGCCACCGAGGGATCGCTATCGGCCGAGACCTGATCGGCCATGCTGGCTCCGATGAGCTCGCCGATCTGTTTGGCTGTAATTCGCATCGCACCCGGAACTGCCATCGCGAGTTCCATGCGCATCTCATCGCAATCGGCAGGCCGGTCGTCGGGGTTCTTGGCGAGCGCCGCCATCACGAGTTTGTCCAGCGCAGGTGGCACGCTCACCAGCTGCCCCGGCGGAACGATCTGAGGTTCACGGACGAGATCGAGCAAGCTCAAATCGTTGTCTGCATCGAAGAGCCGGCGCATCACCAGCATCTCCCACAGGCAGATGCCCAAACTGTACAGGTCCGAGCGCGCGTCGAGCTCTCTGCCGCGCGCTTGCTCAGGCGACATGTAGCGGAAGGTGCCTTTGAGCAATCCCCCTTGCGTTTTGGTGGCTCGACCGGCCGCTTTCGCGATGCCAAAGTCGATGACCTTCACGTAGCCTTTGTACGCGAGCAGGATGTTCTTGGGGCTCACGTCGCGGTGCACGATGCTCAGCGCATTGCCCGCGTCATCGGTCGTCTCATGTGCGGCGTGCAGGCCGGCAGCCATCTGCATCGCGATCCACGTCGCGACTTCGGGAGAGAGGCGTCGACCCAGCTTGGCGACGGCTCTGAGCAACTGGGTCAGTGCAACGCTCGGCACGTACTCCATCACGAGGAAATAGTGATCGTTGGCATGGCCCAGGTCGTGAACGTGAACGACGTTGGGGTGTTCGATCCGCGCGGTGATGCGCGCCTCGTCGAGAAACATCCTCACGAACTCGTCGTCATCGGCGAGGTGCTCGTGCACGACCTTGATCGCTACGTGTTTGGCGAAGCCAGCCGCGCCATGACGTTTGCCGAGGTAGAGCGCCGCCATGCCGCCGGCTTTGAGCTTGGCTACGATGTCGTAGCCCGCAATGGTGTCCCCAACCCTCATTCAGCGTTCACAATGGTAGCGGTTGCAGAGGTTTGCGAACAAACCTCCCGCGCATTTCGGCAGCTGAATATTCGCGTAGGTGCATGTAGGCGGATCGCGCCTGGAAGCTGAATTAGTGCGATCGCAGTTGGGATCGCAGGGTCTGGGCGCTCGATTCGAGGTCACGCCATGGTTCAGAGCCGCCGGTTTGTTCGACCCAACGAGCTGCGGAAGCCACGTCTCCGAACATTCGAACCGGCCGCTCGCGAGCGACGATCGCGACGATCGCCTTTGCGATGGTTCGGATGGCCATGCCGATCACGCCCTTCTGCAGAATGACGAGCGCAACTGCATTGACCTTGCCAGGGCCATCTGCGCCCGCTTCTTTGTAGACCGCGCGTGTTTCAGCAGAGGGTGCCGCGCGCGCATCTTCGATGACGATCAGCAGCGACGCTCGACCGATCTCCTCGGCAACGCGTCTCACCGCGTCGACCTCTTCACGCGCTTCGGCAGGCGTCGGACTTCCAATGTGCCATCCGATGACGGTCGTGCCACGCCGTTCCCATCCAAACACCTCATCGATATAGCAGATGACACTCGGAGGAGCGGAGGCGTGACATCGAACTGTGGTAAACCTCCGGGGGATGCCCTCGAGGTTGGTGATTGCGATGCTCGTACTTCTCGCGAGCGCCCAGGCCCTCCATGCGCAATCCGAAGACGCGCGCCAGCTCTTCCAAAGTGGCATCGAGGACTTTCAGGCAGAGCGGTATGCCGAAGCGCGCGACAAGTTCATCCGTGCTTACGAGGCCTCGCAGCGGCCCAACATTCTGGTCAACCTCGGAAGCGCCCACCGCCAACTTGGCGAGCTGCTGGAGGCACGTCGCGCGTACGAGCGTTTTCTGGAAGAAAGCGATGACGCAAGTATCTCGAGACGGGTCGAACGTGAGCTCGTGGAGGTGGAGTCGTTGGTCCCCCAACTCTCGATTCACGTCGAAAACCGCGCGCCCAACGATGTTGTGCAGGTCGATGGAACACCGATCGAGAACCTCGAGGAGCCGATGGAGATCAACCCCGGATGGCGCGAAGTGCAAGTTGTCCGCGGCGGACGCGTGGTGCAATCGGTGCGCGTTCGCGTTGAACCCGAGGGACGCGAAGAGGTCTCGCTGACCGCGCCCGATGTCACCGATCCTGCGCACGTTGCCCAGCAAGGTGGCGATGATCGGGATCCCGATCCCGACGATCGCGTAGTGGGTCCAGGCCCCGTCAAGCGGAGCCCAGCGGGGCTCATCATCGGCATCGCGCTGGGTGTCGTCGTAGTCGCAGTGGGTATCGTCTTGGCGGTCGTGCTGGGTGGTGGATCCAACCCCTACCAGGGAAACATTCCGCCGGGGAGCGTGCGCGTCCCATGAGATTCGTGAGGTCCCGCATGACGCGACATCGCATGGTGCATCTGCGACTTGTTCTCGCCACGACACTTTTGTTCGGTGCGGCATGCGGTGATGACATCACTGAGCTCGTACTCGTGTTGGATACCGATATGGCGGTTCCCGCGGAACTCGAAACCGTCGACCTGAGGGTCATCGGTCCCGACGGTACGATCGCCGTCGATCAAACGCTGGCGTTCAACCTTCCGGGTGCGCCGATCCTTCCACTCTCGCTCGGACTCGTGCTCGACGGCGAAATGACGAGCCCTCTCGTCGTCGAGGCAACCGGCACGACCGTCGCTGGCACGATGGTGAGCCGCAGCGTGAGTACGGACTTCGTCCCAGGCGCGTCCCGGGCGCTTCCCCTGCGGCTGAACGCGCGCTGCCTCGATGTGGATTGTCCAGCCGGACAGACCTGCGGTGACGGTGGCGCGTGCGAGAGCAATGTCGTGGCGGGTGATGCACTCCCAACGTGGACGGGCGATCCCGCGGACTTTGGCGTCGTCCGCTAGCACGCCAACAACGCGTTCGATCAGCGGTTAGAAGTCGTCGCTGAACGGGTCTTCGGTCTCGTCGATGGGGAATGCGCTCATGTTCATTCGAACATGCATCGAGGGGGTAGCAGCCATGCTGGGTAGGACTTGCGGCTCGTCTTTCATTTGACTCAGGTCTGTCTGCATGTCCGGGTCCGTGATGTCCGGGATAGTCGGTGCCAGTGTTGGGCCTTCAGGATTCGTGGGCTCGATTGGTTCGGCGATGGGAGGCGACACGGTGGGTTCGCCGGGTTTGCGTGCGCGGGGTTTCGTCGCCTCGGGCGCCGAGCTTCCGCGGAGCACGAGCGCGGCTCCGAGACCGACCCCGATCACGAGCAAGAGAATGGCTGCCAAAACCCAGACGGTCGTGCGCCCGCGACTCATGGGTGGTGCATCGAAGCGATGCTGGGCGGACTCCAGCGTCGGCGGGACCATCGGATCGATGGTGGCATCCACGAGGGTTGGCGCTGCACTGCGATTGGGATCTGCACTGCGATTCGGATGGGGATCAGGTGTGGTCGTGAATCGCGCGAGCGCGAGCGCAGGCTCGGTCTCCAACTCGGTCGTGTTCAGTGGAGAGGGCAAAGGAACCATGAGTCGCTGAGCTCGATCCTCGAGTTCGCCGCCCATCGTCGCCAGCAGGAGCGCTGAACGTGCGCCTTCGTCGAAATCGGAGTTCGGCACGGCTTGTTGCAGCAGTTGCCGAAGCTCGCGGGCGGTTTGCGGACGCTGGGCCGGGTCGCGACTCAGCGTTCGCATCACGACGTCCTCGAGTTGTGGCGGTACAGCGGCAAACTGGCTCGGCGTTGGGATGTCGCCTTCCCGGATGCGCCTGAGCACCTCCATGTCGTCCGTCTCCGCAAAAAGACGCCGACCCGTGAGCATTTCCCAGATCACGATCCCCAACGCGAAAAGATCGCTTCGCCGGTCTACATCTCCGTCGATCTGATCGGGCGACATGTAGCGGAGCTTGCCTTTGATGGCGTGACCATCGGTTTTGTGAAGCCGATGAGCCGCCTTCGCGATGCCAAAGTCGATGACTTTGATCCGGCCATCGGATCCCATGAGGATGTTTTGCGGACTGATGTCGCGGTGCACCAGTTGCAGCGGGCGGCCTTCATCGTCACGCGCTTCGTGCGCGGCATGCAGGCCGGCGGCAACTTCGCTCGCGATCACTACCACGGCGTCGGGGGTTAGATGACGGCCCAGATGGGCGAGAGCTTTGAGCAGCCCCCCGAGCTCCACACCATGCACGTACTCCATGACCATGAAGAACTGGCCGTCGACTTCGCCGAGCTCTTCGACCTGAACCACGTTGGAGTGCTGGATGCGTGAGGAGAGGCGCGCCTCGTCCACGAACATGTCGACGAACTCGGGCATCCCTTTCAACGAGTCGCGTACCTTCTTCAGGACAACGGGCCGCGTGAACCCGGCAGCACCTTGTTTGGAAGCCAAGTACACATCTGCCATCCCACCGGTGCCGAGCTTGGCGACGATCTCGTAGCCGGCGATGTCGCTCGACCTCACTCGGGCACCCGCCGGGGGTCGACTTCGACGCGTTCGCCAGCGATGACGTTGACGTTCGTTTCGAACCGCGAACCATCCCGTGCGCGAATCGTGACGTGGTGTGAACCGCCAGCAACCCGTGCTCGCGCGCGCCCGCGGCGTACTTCGGTGGTCAACACATTGTTGACAAAGACCTGGTCACCGGATTGGATTCGCACATGCACGCTGCCGGGACGGTCGAGCTGCGCAAGCGCGTTTCGAACCTGTCTCCGCCGAGCGTCGGGCAAGCTGGGAAAGTCGCGCAGCAGACGCTGGTACATCTCCCGTGCGGCAGCATGCGTTCCTCGGCGTGCCATCGCACCCGCGAGGTTGAACAAAATCGTTCCGTCGGGGTGACATTCGTAAGCGGTGTTGAGCAAGTGAACGGCCTGGGTAAGTTCGCCGGTACGCATCGCGTCCATACCCCGTCGGTATGTAATTCTCGCGACTTCCTCGGAACATTCAGTCATGCGTGTTGGTGGGGCTGTACCTGCAATCGCGGGACCGGCGGGCTCGGCTACCGTTCCTTCGATAATCGGCATAGCGGAAGGCGTCACACGGCTGGTCACTGCGATTGCGCTGGGCACTGTCACCGTGGGAGCGACGGCGACGGTCTGCTCTGACCCCGTCGTTTGATCGGTGGTCCACGGTACCGTCGCGCCGGGAGCGAAATGCCCCGTGAGAACCTCGTGGGCCAAATCACCGCGGCCAGTGTATGCGCCGAACGCGATGGGGGTGTTTGGGGCAGCGACCAATTGGAGCTCGACGACCGATTCGCGCTCGGGTGAACAGACGACCAACCACGAACCCCCGTTGTAGGACGGACCATGGCGGTCGGTGGCTTCGACGAACACGAAATCTCTCTCGTTGGTGACCGCGATCGCGGTGACGCATTCGCCCGCCTGAACGGTCAGCTCTCGGTGCAGGCCACCCTCGGGCACCCGCATCTCGATCCAGGCTTGCGACATTCGAAGCCCACGCGCAGCGAACCCGTCATCGAGGTTTTGGATGGTGGTCAGGAATGCACCACCGCCGCACCCGAGCAGTCCGCTCAGGCAAAGCGCGCGCAGGATTTGAATCGCCCTCATTCCCGGTCCCAAACATACACCGCCGCTTGACGCGCGACGACGGAAAGCTACCGTGCCCCTCCCGCGGGAGAGGCAGGAGATACGTGGCGCGATTCATCGATGAACTGAAGCGAACACATTCGTGCGGAGCGATCCGCGAGGGCGACGTCGGCAACGAAGTCGTGCTCTTTGGTTGGGTCCACAGTCGCCGTGATCACGGCGGCTGCATCTTCGTCGATCTGCGAGACCGTGACGGCATGACTCAGGTCGTTTTCGACCCTGCAGAAGTGAAGGAACCCTTTGCCGTTGGCGACCGCGCGCGGAGCGAGTGGGTGCTCGCCATCCGAGGCATCGTCCGCGATCGCGGCACCGAGCGGAACCCGCGGATGAAGACGGGCGCGATCGAGGTCATCGTTCATGAGGCCGAAGTCTTCAACGAGGCCAAGACTCCGCCCTTCGTCGTGGAAGACGACGTCGAGACCAACGAAGACAAACGTCTCGAGTACCGCTACATCGACCTTCGTCGCCCGATTCTGCAGCGAAACCTGCGCCGACGAAGTCGCATGAACCGCGCGGCCCGCAACTACCTGGGCGACAACGAGTTCATCGAGGTCGAAACCCCGATGCTCGTGAAGTACACGCCGGGCGGCGCGCGGAATTTCCTGGTCCCGGCGCGAATGTATCCGGGCAGTTTCTACGCGTTGGCCGAGAGCCCGCAGCTCTACAAGCAACTGCTGATGGTCGGTGGCTATGATCGCTACTTTCAGATCGTCCGATGCTTTCGTGACGAAGCCCTTCGTGTCGACCGTCAGCCCGAGTTCACCCAAATCGACATCGAGATGTCGTTCATCAATCAGGATGATCTCTTCACGATGCTCGAAGGCCTCATGGTCGCGCTCTGGAAAGAAGGGCTCGGTATCGATCTCACGGAGCGCTACCCGGGCGGCAAGTTTCCGCGTCTGGAGTTCGACGAGTCGATGCGTCGGTTCGGCAACGACAAGCCCGACATGCGTTTTGCACTCGAACACATCGAGTTGACCGAGCTCATCGTCAAACATGGCGGCGGCGGCGTTCCTCTGCTCGAGCCGCTTGCCGCGAAGTTCAACGATGGAACCTACCGCCACGAGCTGCCCGAAGAGATCGTCAAAGCGATTTGCGTCCCCGCGGAACACAAGCTGAGTCGGAAAGACACCGACCAGCTCGAGAAGCTCTGCAAGCAAAACGGCGCAAAGGGCCTGGCGCGTGCCAAGGTGGCCGAGGACGGATCCTGGACGCAGAGCCCCTTCGCCAAGTCGATTTCGGACGAGCTGCGACTCGCCATCAACGAAGCGTGTGGCGCGAAAGCCGGCGACCTGCTCCTGCTCCAGTTCGGCGCGGAGAGTGTCGTGCATACCGTGATGGACAAATTGCGTGTCCACCTCGGCAAGAAGTTCGGAATGATCCCTGCGGTTGGCACCGACAACGACGACTGGAATCTGCTGTGGGTGGTCGACCCGCCACTCTTCGAACGTGACGGTGAAGGCTGGGCTGCGGCGCACCACGTGTTTACGCGTCCACACGACCAAGACGTGCAAACGCTCAGCACCGACCCCGGCATGGTGAAGTGCTATCGCTATGACCTCGTACTCAACGGTTTCGAAATCGCCGGCGGTTCGATCCGCCTGCACGATCCCGTAGTTCAGGCCAAGGTCTTCGAAGTGATCGGGCTCGGAGAAGAAGAGGGCCAGAAGATGTTCGGCTTCTTGCTCGAAGCGCTGAAGCACGGCGCACCTCCGCATGGCGGCATCGCGTTCGGAATGGACCGCGTCGCAATGTTGGCGTGTCAGACCGAGTCCATTCGCGACGTCATTGCCTTCCCGAAGACACAACGCGCCAACGACCTGATGACCGGTGCACCCGATCGCGTCGACGCGGCTCAACTCGAAGAGCTGAAGCTGAGGGTCGTCGAGGCTCCCAAAGAAACGAACTGAGCGGGTAGGCTGCGATGGTGAGTCGATCGGAACGCCACGAGGAGCTCTCCGATCGGCTGGTCGATGCGGCGAAGTCGCTCAAGGTGCTCAGCGCCATCAGTTGGCCGCAGGCCGTTGCGGAGACGTTTCTCGAGACATGGCGAAGAGGCGCCCCGAAGTTGCCACAGATTCGTGAGGCGACCGTGCAGCGCGGTGACGTGTTGGCGGAGCTTCAGCGAGAGTGTGACCAGGGCGACCCAGTCGAGGCGTTCATCGCGCGTACCGCCGAGAGTTATCGGCGCATGGCCGATCTGCTCGCGCAGGTTGGGACGCGGGAATTTCACAGCATCAGCCGTGATGTGTACGGCGGGCCCGACGGAACGTTGCCGGGTTCGACGCTCGACCACCGCACGGCTGCCGAGGAGCTGCTCACGAGCACCGAAGCACTGGCAGCAGCGACGCGGACTGGAGAGTCGGCCTACTGCATCCCGGCGACAACCGTTGCGCAGTCGCTCCGCAATGAGTGGGATGGCTTTTTCGAGAAGCCGATCGAAATCGTCATCGACGGGAACTTGAGCGCCAAGGCTGCCGCTTCCGCGCGGCGTGTTCGACTTCGCGCCGGCACCTGTTTCTCGGAACATGATGTTCGCCAACTCTCGGTACATGAGATCGGCGTGCACAGCCTGACGTCGCGCAACGGTCGGCGTCAGAGCTCGGTGCGCGCCTTGGGTCTCGGTGCACCTCGGACCACCGCAACCCAAGAAGGTCTCGCCACGTTCGCCGAGCTCGTTACGGGCGCGATCGACATGGCGCGCCTGCGCAGAATCGCGCTGCGCATCAGAGCCATCTCGATGGCCGAACGCGGCGGGGGCTTCATCCAACTCTTCGAGCATCTCGTCGAAGTCGGCGAGCCCCCGAACGAAGCCGTACGAACGACGATGCGTGTGTTTCGCGGCGGCGACGTGAAGGGCCGCTGGGTGTTCACAAAAGACGTGGTGTATCTGAAAGGGCTGTTCGCGGTTCACACGTTTCTGCGCAAAGCGATCTCCGAGCATCGCCCCGAGTTGGTGCGGCGCCTGTTTGTTGGGCGGCTCACCCTCTCGGATGTCAGCACGATGGAAGAAGCGTTCGACGATGAGATCGACGCAGCGCACTACATGCCGAAGTGGGCGTCGAACCTGCCCTCGCTCGCCGCATTCCTCGCAGTGTCGGCGATCGTCGACCGCGTCGATCTATCCGCGGTCGACCTGGACGATGTATGACGAGCCGTCCAGTTGGCCCCAGACGGCTTTCAAGATTCAGACGGTCGCGACATCTGGAAAACGGCGCGGGCGTGAATGGAGCGGCTTCTATAACCGGACTGTCGCGATATCTTGACAAACGATCCCAGTTGGCGGAGCTCCGGTCAACCCTGTTTCATCGGCGACGAAGTTGGCCTTCTTGGATTCAAAACTGCCCGCCTTCCAAACTCTCGAGGATCTCGACCATGGTCTTGCTGCAGGCGATTGCCGGACTCAGCGCGAGGGCGCGAGATACGAAAACCCACCGCCAGCCTCGAACCGCAGCGCCATCACGCCGCGGGAGACGTCGGTGAGAAAGAGCACCGTCGCGTCCGGGGCCGCCGCCCATTTCTGAAACAGGCTCGTCTCGTCGAGCTCTGCGCCGTCCGCCCCATCGAGCACCCAGACCGCCGGCGCGTTCGCGAGCTCATCGAGCGGCGCGATGCGCGCGATGAGACCATCTCCGTCGTCCCCCTGGTAATCCTCGACGACCACGACCTCTTCACCGACCGGCGCCGCCGTCTCCCAACGGCCCTCTGCTGCGAGTTCGGCGGACGACGCCTCGCATCCAGCGGCCGTGCAGCGATGGGTGCTCACGACAATGAAGGTTCGCGTCGGAGGACGGATCATTCCAGAGCGCATCTCTTCGGGCACGAACTCCCACCGTGTCGAGGTGCCGGTGAAGCGCATCGCTTCCGCATCGCAGCTGATGACCGGGCGGCCGCTCGGAAGGGCCGGCGCATCGAACCACCGAAACGCATCGTCATCCAGGATCGCCAGGTGTTTCGGCGCCGAGGAGGGATGCTCGTGCGAGACCACGACGCCCACGAAGCCCTCCACCCGGCAAGGACGGACCCAACTTTCGTACGCACCGCACTCCGCTTCGCCCAGCAACTCCTCGCGCTCGCCGGCGTGTGCGATGTAGGTGCACCGCTCTCGCGCCCTACGCCTCGAGAAGGACCAGTCCCCGACGATCACCTCTTCGGGCTGCGCAGCGCGTGGCTCTCGCGCCGGTGCGCAGGAGATCGTGTCGAGCGCGACGCCGGAGAGGATGCACTCGTGCCGCCTCCCGTCACGGCAAGAGACATGGGCGACATGACGCGACGGGGACACGCTCGCGTCGGGGAACACTGACGTGGTCCTGCACCGTGGGCCCGCCACCACGTAACGTGCGTCGGCGCGCGCGAGAGGTGCGGCAGGGGCAGGCGGCGGGGTCACCCCGACAGCGGTCGCGGCGGGCCAGGCGCGCGCACGATCGGCGAGAGTGTAGATCGCCGAGTCGACCTCCCCACGACCGAGCGCGTCGGTCACCCGGTGCGCGGGATGTTCGGCCGGCGCGCCCCGGAGGGCGTCCTCGAGGGCGCGGGCATACTGACCGCATCGCCTCGGCCAGCGCCGCGCGTCGGGATGCGGCTCGTCCGCCGATGCCCCCATCGACCCTTCTTCTGGCAGCGTCGGCGCCTCGGGCAGACCCTCTACGTCCTCGAGCATCGCCGCGAGCGTGATCCGCGCCATGAGATCGGGGGTCAAGGTTTCGGTGCCCGTCAGGCAGAACGAGAGCTTCGCCCAATACGTCGCGCGCTCCACGTCCTCCGAATCTCGCGACGATTCGCAATCGCCGCCGGCGACGATGAGCAACGCCAAGAACAGCGGCCTGGTGGTACCGGGCGACATCCGCAAAGAGTAGCCCATCCACAACGCCGCCCGACGCGCCACGACGCGATGAGAGTAGCGCCCAAGAAGAGGAGTAGCGCCCAAGAAGAGGACACCCACTTTCTCAGCAACTGAGGCGACGCGGTTTCGATAATCGGGCATGCCTCGCGCCCGCTCAGAGTCTTACGATCTGGCTTCCACGGCCTTCTATCACTGCATCTCGCGCTGTGTGCGTCGTGCTTTCCTCTGCGGTCGCGATCCGTACACGCACAAGGACTACGAGCACCGCAAAGGTTGGGTCGAGGCGCGACTGTTCGAGCTGGCGGAGATCTTCGCGGTCGAGGTTCATGCGTTTGCGGTGATGGCGAACCATCTGCATTTGGTATTGCGCGTCGACATGGAGTTCGCGCTCTCGTGGGACGACGACGAGGTCATTGAGCGGTACGGTCGGCTGTTCAAACACACCGCCTCGGAGGCCAAGCACTTGCCACCGCAGCGGCGGGCGAAGGTCGTCGCGACATGGCGAGCGCGTTTGCACGACTTGTCATGGTTCATGCGAACGCTCAACGAGCACGTTGCACGGAAGGCCAACAAGGAGGACGAGTGCACGGGTCGCTTCTGGGAGGGCCGGTTCAAGAGTCAGCCGCTGCTGGATGAGGAGGCGCTGCTGCAATGCATGGCATACGTCGACTTGAACCCGATCCGTTCGGGCGAAGCGCTCACACTCGACGCGGAGGTGCACACCTCGATTGCCCGACGTCTCGAGCACGCGGAAGTCGCACTCGAAGTGCCCGAGGTACCGGTCGTGCCGACGGGTCTCATACCGTTCGAAGACCAAGTTGCGAGCCGCGACGAGCGGTCGGTGCCGATGTCCTTTCTCGACTACGTCGAGCTGCTCGAATGGACCGGGCGATGTGCGAGAGCATGGGGACCCGGCGGACAGTTGCGTAGTCGACCGCCCACGCTGCTGGTGAAGCTGCGTTTGGAACCCAGCGCATGGCTTCACACGATGGAGCACCAGGGACTGCGCACGCTCGGTGTGCTGGGAAGCGTCGAATCGCTCGATGAGTACGCCGCTGCGAAGGGGAAGCGCTGGGTGCGCGGCAAGGCGCACGCACGAAAGCGCAGTCGCTAGCGTTCGGTCAGTTCGATTCGAAAGCGTAGCGAGCCGAGAACTCGTCGCGCTCATGCGCGTTCCGTCTCCAGGCTCGACGGAATAGCTCGACGGTTCGCCCCGTCTCGGGTCGCAGTCCTTCAAGCTCTGTCCATCGTTGTCGGCGACGTTCCGAAGCGGCACCGCGAATAGGTGGGTGTCCTGTATTCATTCCTCTCGCTCACGAATAGGTGGGTGTCCTGTATTCATCCCTCTCGCTCAGTTCCGGGAACGCCGCTCAGTTGGTGTACGGGTTCTGGCCCGAACGCGGGGGCGCCGGATTCGACATCGCTGGCGGCCTGTCTTGCACGACGCTCGGTTCCGATGCGGGCTCGTCGTCGCTGGCAGGAGGTGGGTCGCTTTCGATCACGTTCGTGTTGTCATCGGGACGCGGCGGCGGAACCTCTTGTTCTTCCATCTGTGGCGGCGGTTCGTCACGACCACCACCGACGTTGGTGGTCTGGACCGTCTCAGGTGGAGCCGTGTTGACCACCGGCGGCTCTCCACAGGCGAGTCCTCCGACGAGGGGGGCGGAGACGATGAGTGCGCGCGTCACGCGAAAGCGCAACTTGCGTGGTTTGCGAAGAGGATCGGTCATGATGGCTCCAGAGTTCGGAAGGAACTGTCTCCGCTCCGACGCTGCTGCGCAAGGAGCTCCGCAAAAGCACCTCAAGACCCTTCATCAACGAGCTGCGCAAAGGCGACGATGCTTCTAATTGAGAGCAGTCGCTTAACTTGACATTTCGACCTCAAGGTCGCTGTATCAAGGGCAGTCGCGTAATTTGATATTCGAATCGAGGGCAGTCGCTTAACTTGACATATCGCCAGCTACATTCGAATTGAGTGCAGTCGCTTAACTTGACATATCGCTAGCTACAGTCGAATTGAGTGCAGTCGCTTAACTTGACATATCGCCAGCTCGCCGACCTTCCACAGGGCGAAGCCGGAACGATAAGGCTCGGGCCCATGATGGTTCGATGCACTTGGTTCGTCGGTTCGGGAAGGGGCGAGGTCAGCTGGGCGTACGCTGGCTGTGGCGGTCCATTTCGAGGTGCGGTCTCCATCTCGAGAGGACGATGATGTTTACAGTTGCTAAGCTCATGGGGCCGTCGATGCGCTTCTTCCTCCTCTTCGCGTGCCTCGCCGCGTGCTCGAGTACGCCCGAGCACCGGCTCGACTTCCCGGGGGACGATCCCCGCGACCTGGGTTCGGTTCGCATCACCGAGCGCACCCTCGAGCGCATCGAGGTCGAGAACACCGGCCGGCAGGCCATTACGTTCGAGTCGGTTGCGCTGGGAGACGGCTGGGGTGGCGTGCTGACGATCGACGCCGACGCGACCGGCTGTGTGCCGGGCCTGACCCTCGCGGTCGGTGAGTTCTGCCTGGTCACGATCGCCTTCGAGCCAGCGAACGACATCACCTATCCGGATTCCCTCCACGTCGACTATCGGCCGAGGGAGGGCAGCGACCTGCTTCGAGCGACGCTCTCCTTACAGGCCGCCGGACTGCTCGACTGTTCGGTGACCCCCGAGCTCACCCGCTCCTACGAGGAGGGTGTCGCCGGGGCGGACGCGCAGATCGCGATCGACGTGACGGATGCGAACGCCGCCGCGGAAGCGCTGACGCGCGATGATGGGTACGCCGACGGCTACGGCTCGGCCTACGACGTTGCCTACGCCGCTGCGTACGCGGGTGGCTACGACGATGGCGTCGCCGAAGGGTATGACGACGGCTACGCCGAGGGCGCCTCTCCCGCTGTGTGCCGGGATGGCGAGAACGATGGATACGCCGATGGTGTCGAGGGCGGTCTCGGCGACGGCGAGGCCGATGGAGCGATCGACGGAGACGTTGCAGGGTACAATGACGGCTACGCGAACGGCGCCTACGACGGGGAGTTCGACAGCTGCGGCTTCGCCGCGAAGGTCGACCCCGATCCGAGCCTGCCGGGCAAATGCGTCGACCAGGGTTACGACGCGACCTACTCGCGGAGCTTCTACGAGGAGGCGTACGCCACCGCGCTCGCTGCGAACGCCGCCTACCAGGATGGCCTCGCGGCAGGCGAAGCGGAAGGAGCCGCTGCCGGTCGAGAGGAGGGGGATGTCGTCGGCTACGCGGACGGCTATCGCGACGGTGCCGACCTCGGCTTCGCCGATGGAGACGCCGATCAGTACGAGGCCTGCTACACGGTCGCCTTCGACGAGGGCTACGAGGACGGCTACCTCGATGGCTACGACGCGTTCTTCGCCGCGACCTACGACGCCGCCTACGCCACGGGCTATGAGAACGGCTACGCGGACGGCTTCCTCGTCTGCAGCGGCTGAGGTCACACGCCGTCCAAACCGCAAGGGTTCGCGCTACAGCACTCTGTGGACCCTCTGGAGTCGTACCAGCGTCCACTCCGTGCTCGCGTCGGGCTTGAAGGTCATCTGGTGCACCGCGTACGTGCCCTTCGCGAGCACTACGCGAATCGGCGTGACCTCCATGTCCGCCATCACCGCGAGCTCGGCAGGGTCCTGGAGTGCAGCGCCCGCATAGTTGGCGTCGAAAAGAACACACTCATCGTCCGGCGTTTGCCACTCGAATCCCAGGTCGTTCCAACCGTCGGTGGGCATCGCATCGAGCACGGCAGCTGGCGCGGCATCCCAATCATCGGCGTAGATCAACTGACCGAGCAGGCCGCCCGTCGATGTGGGGATGAACGTGGTTGCCTCGGGATCGTGCAAGACCAGCGCGGTGTATCCGGCACCCTGAGCCGCGTAGGCGGCGGTCGGCGCATTCGTCTCCACCGCGCCCGGATAGGCAGCGACTTGTGAGACGGGCAGAAGCAGAGCCGGGCGTCCGATGATGTACTCGACCATCCACGGAGTCTACAGAGCCACCCACACGGGGAGGCCCTATTTCGACGCGACAGCTTCTGACCAATCACAACCGCGTGAAGCTGCTTCTGGTGACACTGCTGGCCGAATCGAGGAGCAGTCGCGGAGGGCATGAAGAAGCTGCTGGCCGGAGCGACGAGCCACGTCGCTCAGTGGGCTCGCTCACTCACCACGGCTCGAAGCATGTCGAAGTAGACGGGTAGGCTCAGCTCGTTGCCCACGTTGACGCTTGCGTACACGACATCGTCCAGGCCATTGAGCATCCAGTCGATGGCTTCGCTGATGGGCGCGCTCATGAAGGATGGCGCGCCGAGGTTTGCGTCGAGGACGAACTGGGCCGCACGATCTTCCGATGTGAATGTTGGGATGCACACCGGACGGTTGTCGTACTGCCACAGCAGTGGACGTGAGGGCTCGTCGGGTCGGCGGATGAACAAGAGCGTCGGTTGAATGAGCACCGTGCGTAGCGCGTAACGGATCGCGTCGTCCGTTCGGAGCTCCCGCATGGTTCGAATGGCGTGGTCGAGCAAGGGCTCCGGTGTGCTCAAGGCACGCTCGACGGTGTCGAGAACCTCGGCGAGAGGCACGCGAAACACCCCACCTTTCGCCGCATGCCAATGTTCGTAGCCCTCCCGAAACGTGTTCGGTTCACTCGCCACTTCGCCGACATGCTCCGTGATGCTGTTTCGGAGGCACTCCAGCGAGACCGGGAGGTGGCCAACCGTCGCTCCGACGCCCTGACCGTTGAACACGCAGACCTCCTCCAACGCCACGTGAGCCGTGTCGCCTTCGAGGCGGTAGATCGTGACCAGACCCTCCGCTTCATGAGGCCTGCACTCGAACCGCCAACGCTGGCGCACCTTCAACTCGACGTCCATGTTTGGAGGCACGTTCGGAGGCTAACAGCGGTTCAGGGGCCGACGACATCGACGCGACAACGTCGCGGTTGCTCGGGGCTGTCGGCGCCGCACCACGTGAAGAAGGGTTCGTAGCTCGGTTCGCATTCCAAACACGCAGTGCCGGGCTCGCACACCAAGGCCTCGAAGTCGCCGAGCTTGTCGACGCGCATCGCGAGCAAGCGCTCCAAGCGAATCTCAGCGCCGCATGGGCAACAGTCGACGACGCGCAGCACGCAATCCGAGTCGTCGGTGCATTCGGTAAACTCCGAAGTGTGTCCCATCGCGGGATCGTAGAGATCGACGTAACCGCAACTCCCGGCTTCACAGGTCGCCTGCAACGCCGGGTTGGGCTCGGTGAAACAAGGCGGGCAAGCGAGCCCGCCGGGGCACGCGTCCATTCGTTGTGCCGCGACCTCGTCGTCATGCACCGAGAGGATGTCGTCGCGAGTGTACGCGCCGCAGTTTCCGCAGCAGCTCACCGGGACGAGCGTGCAATCGGTGTTGTGCTCACAGGCAGGCGAACCGGCATCGTCACCACTATCGCCACCGGCGTCACGACCACTATCAA
>JAVJHY010763763.1:0-17223 GCA_035593235.1 Phascolosoma agassizii | reverse complement strand
CGATTCCGACCACGAAGGTGGCACCGGCAAAAAGGACGATTCGAGACTTCGACTTGAGCGGATCGTACATGTCCCTTCCTCCAACACATCTATGGTTGCGGCTCCAGCCAGCGGACGCCGGGCGTCGTTCCGTTCGTCCCGTACCCGAGGAGTCCCGACTGCGGTCCTCTCCTCCACGACTACACCTGTCTTCGACGGCGTGGGGAGGTTCCATCGATGCGATGACGCCAAGTTCCGCAAAGCGAACGGGACCCGACCATCTCCTGACACTCCCAGAATATGCATCCTGCTGTATCCAGGCGACATAGACGGAGCCCTTTTGCGAAACGGCCAACGCCGGACGTGAGGGCTTCACAACGAAACTGGGAAGCAGCGCGACCGGCGTCGATGGCTCACTGCCAACGGGTATCGACAGAGTTACTGACTGGCGAGTGGTTTCACGCGCTGCCTCGAAGGCTAACAGCCGCCGCAGGCGGGCGGACACAAGGCGTCCTGGTCGGTGCACGACATGAGCACCGTCGTGAGAGCGCCAGAGGCACTCACCCCGTTGGTACCCCACATTAATGGGGATCTGCGTGTCGATCCCTTCGCGACCAAAAAACATCGGAGCGTGAACGGTTACGTTGCAGCGGCCAGCGGCCGCACCAAGGGGCTTCGCGCCGGCTCCAGTGGCAACTGCAGTTGCCAACCCGGACGCTGTCCGAATACCGGACGCTGTCCGTGTCTCGGACAGCAAGCAGCCAGATATCTGCACGTTGCCGGTGGCGCGCTTCTTGATAGCCCATCGCAGATGTCCTTACCCCGGCCAATCTTCAAAGGTGACCTGTATCTCCTCACGCGACGTACCACCGGTCGCCGCTTCTTTCTGCGCCCGTCCAAGAGGCTAAACAATAAGATCGAGTATTGCATCGCCGTGGCGGCCGACCGCCACGGCATCCAAGTACACGCCCTTACCGTCATGAGCAATCACTGGCACTGCGTGGCGTCTGACCCGGGCGGCGTCATGCCCGAGTTCTTGCGCGACGTGCACTCCTGGATTGCCAAGTGCCTCAACTCAACCATCGGCCGTTGGGAAAACCTCTGGGCCTCGGAGCAAACCAGCCTCGTACGCGCCGAAGGCGACAACAACGTGCTGGCGAGAATCATCTACACCATGGCGAACCCTGTGGCTGCAGGCCTCGTCGCGCACGGCAAGTCATGGCCCGGCCTACGCGCCCACTGGCCCCAACAGCGGCCCCCAGCCACAAGAACAGAGTTCTTCCGCGACAACGGGACCATGCCAGAGCACGCGACCCTGACGTTGCACCGACCACCGGGGCTTAGCGGTATCGACGATGAGCTACTCGAGTCGATCATCCGCAGCGCCATTGAAACCCGCGAGCAGTATCACCGGGACATCATCGCCGACCAGGGACGCCGATTCCTCGGCCGTCGAGGTGTGCTGAAACAATCGATGTATACAACGCCAACCACGAGCGAGCCGCGCAGGCAGATGTCGCCCCGAGTCGCCGAGACCAACAAGTGGCGACGCATCGAGGCGCTTCAGCGGCTCAAGGCGTTTGTGGATCAGTACCGCCACGCCTTCGCCATGCTCCGCGCCGGATTTCGCGACGTCGTCTTTCCGGCCGGCACATACCAGATGCGCGTCAACTTCGCCGTTACGTGCACGGAGCAGTGAACTAAACACATACGGTGTGCATCGCGGAGCGAGCGCTCTGGCGATGCACAGCTGCGTTCAATGTTCGGTTGCGCCGATCAATTGCACTGCGCTGCGTGTGCTAGCCAACACGAACATTCGGTAAAGTGCAGACGGCCCACCAGCGCCCGGACAGCAGCCGCGTCGCACCCATCATTCGCAGCAAGCGTCTCTGCAAGCCCCTTGGTCTGGATCTGCAAGCCCCTTGGTCTGGATCTGTGGAGGGTTAGGGTTCGAGGGCAAGAAGGCTCGCACCAGCTCTGCGGACGTCGGCGGCCTGGTCGCGCTCGATCACCAAACGGCCGAGGACGCGACGCTAGCCATCGCCGGGATGCCGGAGGCGGACACGGAGCTTCCGGCGTCTGCCACGCTCTTCGCGCGCCACCTCGAAGCGGTCGGAGGTGCCGAAGCCGTGGGGCGTCACAAAGCGATGCGCATGACCGGCACGTTCGAGATGCGCTCGGTCGGCTTCACGCCCGTGCCGCTCGAAATCTGGCGCAGCGCGCCGAACCTGTGGCGCTGCAAGTTCCAAGCGCCCGGCGGACGACCCGGTTTCATCGAGCGTTTGTACGACGGCGAGCTCGGCTATGAGCTGAACCGCTACCGCGGCAACAGCATCTTCGCGGACACGACGCAGCGCGAGCTGGGCGACGTCCTGCGCTTCGACGCCGCGGCCGCGTTCGACGATGTATACGCGAGTCACCGGACGCTGGACATCACCGACTTCGACAACCGCGCGTGCTATCGCGTGGAGGCAACGGCCCGCAGCGGTGCGTTGCGCGAGCTCTTCTTCGACGTAGAAACCGGCCTCTTCGCCGGTCGGCGCGGTGAAGGCGAAGCGCTCTCGATCGTCGGCGAGTACCGCGAGTTCGACGGGCTGCGCGTCCCGACGCTCGAACGGTCGTTCGTCATCGACACAGGCATCGAAGAGACGTTTCGGATCGACACCGTCCACTTCGACGAGATCGACCCGAGCATGTTCGAACGGCCGGAGGCGATCACCGAACTCCTGTCCGCCGAGCCGGCGGACGAGTAGCGCGCCGCTTCGACGAGAAGCGCGGACCACGGCGCCTGCGCGTCGCGTATCATCCCGCGCGATGTCGCCGCCCACCACGCCGCTCGTCTGCACCGCGATCGCGGTCGCGGCCCTCGCTTCGGGTTGCGGGCCCGAAGTCCGCGAGGGCGATCCGCGCTCCGCGCTGCTCGTGACGCTCGACACGACGATTCCGGAGGGGCTCTCGTGCTACGGAGGGCCGGAGGGTCTCACGCCGCACATGGACGCGCTGGCGGCCGAAGGCGTGCTGTACGAAAACGCGCGCACGGTGACGCCGATCACCGCTCCGTCGCACGCGTCCATGTTCACTGGGCTCTACCCCGTGCGGCACTCGGTGCGCATGAATGGATCGATGGTTCTGCCTACGGAGGCGCGGACGCTCGCGGAGTTCGCGGACGCCGCCGGGTTCCGCACGGCAGCCTTCGTCGCCGCGGTCGTTCTCATGGGCGAATTCGGCCTGGGCCAGGGCTTCGAGGTCTATGACGAGCCGCACGAGAAGTTCACCGATGATAGCTCGTCGCGGCCCGGAGACCAGATCGTCGACCGCACGATCGCGTGGCTCGACGGGCTCGACAAGCACGAACGCTTCTTCGCGTGGGTGCACTTTTTCGACGTGCACTCTCCTTACCGTCCGACCGAGGAGCACCGCGCGCGCGCCGGCGGCGATCCGTACCTGGGCGAACTCGCCTACGTCGACGACCAGGTCGGCCGCCTCCTCGACGCGCTGCGTGCGCGCGGGCTGTACGACGACACGATGATCGTCGTCGTCGCCGACCACGGCGAGGCGCTCGAACGCAACCACGAGAAGACGCACGGAACGCTCCTGTTCGACACGACGCTCGCCGTGCCTCTCATCGTGCGTCACGTCGACGGCTGGAACGCCGGCACGCGCTCGCCCGACACCGTGAGCGTCGTCGACGTCTTCCCCACCCTGCTCGACGCGCTCGGGCTGGACGCGCCGGACGATATCGATGGCGAGAGCCTGTTCCGCCGTTCCGTAGCTCCCGAGCGCGGCGTGTACTTCGAAACGTACATGGGGCACATCGCCTACGGCTGGAGTCCCGCAACGGGCTGGGCGACGCGCGACGGGAAGTACGTGCATTCGAGCGCGCCGCAGTACTACGCCATCGACTCGGATCCCGAGGAGCAAAGCAACCTGCTGGGCGAGCGCGCGGACGCGGTCGACGCGGCGCGCGCCGCGATCCTCGAGCTCACGTCGAAGCGTCGGCTCGAGCAGATCGGACTCGGCGCGGACCACGACGATCGGCTGAGCGAACAGATCGCGAAGCTCGGCTACGCGGGCGCAGGGACGGAGGGCAACGCGCTACCGGAACCACTCGAGGACGTCGATGCGCCGGCGCCGATCACGATGCGCGAAGCCGGGTACGAGATCCTGCATGCGCAGAGCATGTTTGACCGCGGGAACGCTGCCGAGGCGCTTCCGCTCGCGCGCAAGGTGCTCGAGCTGAACCCGACGAATCATGGGGCGCAGATGCTGTACGCACAGTGCCTCATGATGACGCGCCGCTTCAGCCAGGCGATCCGCGAATTCGAGCGCGCCGACGAGCTGCGAGGTGGCGCGTCGATCGAACCGCTGCTCAACATCGCCGCCTGCTACCAAAACCTGCGGCGGCCGAACGAAGCGATCGACGCATACGAGCGCGCCCTCGCGAACGGGGGTCCCGTGCCAGCGCTGCGACAGCTGATTGCCCTGCTCGAAGCGGCCGGCCGCGCGGAAGACGCCGAGCGCTATCGAGTACGGCTTCCGAAGCGCGGGGGCGACTAGCGTGGGTGGAGAGAGCAACTCGGGCCTCGCGCAACGCGCCCTCGCGGAAGCGCTCGGGACGTTCGTTCTCGTGTTCGCCGGAGCGGGAGCAATCGCAGTCGACTCGGTCAGCGACGGCGCCATCGGACACGTCGGGATCTCATTGACGTTCGGCCTCGTCGTCATGGCGGTGATCTACGCGCTCGGCGATGTCTCGGGCGCGCACATCAATCCGGCCGTGACGCTCGGCTTCGCCGTCGCGCGCCGCATGACGCCACGCACGGCCACGATCTTCGTCCTCGCGCAGCTCGGGGGAGCGCTTCTCGCGAGCGTGCTCCTGCGTGCACTCCTCTCGCCGCCCGACCTCGGGCTGACGCGACCGGCGGGCGCGCTCTGGCAGTCCTTCGCGCTCGAGGTCGTGCTCACGTGGATGCTCATGTTCGTCATTCTGAGGGTCGCCACAGGCAGCCGTGAGTCGGGCGTCATGGCCGGCGCGGCAATCGGCGCGATGGTCGCGGTGGAGGCACTCGTGGCTGGGCCGATCTCCGGCGCGTCGATGAACCCGGCCCGTTCCTTCGGTCCGGCGCTCGTAGCCGCGGAGCTCGACTCGCTGTGGATCTACCTCACGGCGCCGCCGCTCGGCGCCGTACTCGCAGTGTGGACCTGTCGCGGACTTCGCGTCCCGGACTGCTGTGCTCCGGACGACGCCGACGCCGCGACCTGAGAGGATCCCGGCCGCGCGCCAAGGAGCGTTTCCGCTGCGGAACGCCGCGGCCAGGTCGCATGGATCGGAGGTTGACCGGAGGTCGCGCCCGGGCCAGCGCAGGCGTTTGGCACGCCCCTTGCATTCGGCGCAGCTCTGGCCCGTCCCCCCCCCGGCTCTGTACCCACGTCATGCAATCGAAGCGGATCCGACCCGTCCTTCTTCCTTCGCTCGTTCTCTCGTCCTCCGCGCTCTTCATCGCCTGCGCGCAGCGCATCGTGTCCGACTCACCGCGCGTCGACCAAGGCGACATCATCGCGCCGCTCGTCCTCGAGGGCAGCGCATACGAAGCGGCGAACAGCATGCAGCTCCCCGCCGTACCGCCCGCCGAGGGACCCGGACTGCACAACGTCTACCAGCTCAGCGAGAACATCATTTCCGGGGCCGAACCCGAGGGTGTCGAGGCGCTCGAGCAGATCGCCTCGTGGGGCGTCAAGACGATCCTGTCCGTGGATGGAAAGTCGCCTGACGCCGAGACGGCCGCGGAGCTCGGCATGCGCTACGTCCACGTGCCAATCGAGTACGCAGGCATGAGCGGCGACGAGCTCCTCAGGATCTCAAAGACGTTCCGCGAGCTCGAGGGTCCGTTCTACGTGCATTGCTATCACGGCAAACACCGCGGCCCCGCCGCGGCCGCGATCGGCCGGATCGTCCTCGACGAAGTTCCGCGCGTGCGCGCGATCGCCGAGATGCGCCAGTGGTGCTCGACGTCGTCGAAGTACGAGGGTCTGTACTCGAGCGTCGCGACAGCGAGCATCCCGAGCGCGGCCGAGAGTGCGCGCTCGAACTTCGCGTTCGACTCCGCGCACTCGTTCGACGGGCTGCGCGGCACGATGGTTGAGCTGGCGCGGAAGTGGGACTGGATCAAGCTCGCGAACAAGAACGCGTGGACGGGGGTCCCGACCGCGCCGGACGTCGACCCGCGACAAGAAGCCGTGCAACTCGCCGTGTTGTTCGAGGCGTGCGCGAGCCTCCCCGAGATCCGGGCCTGGCCGGATGACTTCCGCGGCTGGCTCGAGGACGGCCGCGAGGGTTCGGCCCTGCTCGAGCGCGCGTTGAGCGAGCGCGCGAGCCTCCTCACCGCTCCGGCAGCCGACGACACGCGACTCTCTGCCGCGCTCGCCGACGCCGACTCCGCGTTCGCGCGCATCGGGAACTCCTGCTCGGCGTGCCACGACGTCTACCGCAACTGAGCCGCGCCCATCGGGCGTCCATGCACCTGGCTCATGCAGTGTAACTGCGCACCGAAACACCCGGTGCGCCATCGTCGAGCGGGCGCTACGCTCCTGGCCAAGCGCCCATTCGGCCGGACCTCCAATCCCCCACAGCCTTCATGCGTGGAACGCTCAGACTGCTCGTGCTCTCGACCGTCACTGCGGCATGCGCGCCCGAGTCCGACGTCGTCGTATATGTCGCGCTCGATCAGGTGTTCTCGGAAGAGCTGATCGCGGAGTTCGAACGCGAGACCGGACTATCCGTCGACGCGCGCTTCGACATCGAGCAATCAAAGACGGTGGGGCTCGTGCAGGCGATCGTCGAAGAGGGCCGAGCCGGCTCGACCCGTTGCGACGTGTTCTGGAACAACGAGTTCGCGCACACGGTGCGGCTCGCCGAGGAGGGACTGCTCGCCTCGTTCCGGCCGCCGTCCGCCGAGGACGTCCCGGCCGAATTCCGCGATCCCGACGACCGTTGGACGGGCTTCGCCGCTCGCGCGCGCGTCCTGATCGTCAACACGGAGCTCGCCGACCCGCGCGAGATCCACGGTCTCGACGATCTGTTCGATCCGCGATGGAAGGGCAAGGTCGGTATTGCTCGCCCGCTCACTGGAACGACGATGACGCACGCAGTTGCGCTCTACGGGCAGCTCGGTGAGGAACGCGCGCGCGCGTTTTGGACTCGCGTGCAGGCTGCTGGAGAAGCGGGCGACATCGCGATCGTGACCAGCAACGGCGAGGTGATGCGCAAGGTGTCGAACGGCGTCCTCGCCTGGGGCTGGACCGACACCGACGACTTCAACGTCGCGCGGGAGAACGGCTATCCCGTCGCGGTCGTTTATCCCGATCAGCAACCGGACGGGATGGGCGCGTTTCTCATCCCGAACACGCTGTGTGTTCTCGCCGACGCTCCGCATCCGGATCACGCGCGACGCTTCGTCGAGTGGGTCCTACGCGGGGCAATCGAAGAACGCCTCGCCAGCTCACGTTCGGCTCAGATCCCCGTGCGCACCGGCATCCCCCATCCTGAGCACGTACGTATGCCTGGCGAAGACTTCCGTGTCATGGACGCGGACTACGGCGAGATCGGGAGCAGCATCGAGAGTCGCGGCGAAGAGCTGCGGCGCCTCTTCGTGCGGTGAGTCGTACGCTACTCATCGTCGCCGGCGCTCTGCTGATCGTCGCCGGCCTCGCGCCAATCGGAGCGATGCTCTTGCGCGTCGAGGTGGCCGACTGGTCCGGCTTGATCGAGTCGCGCACACTGCTCCTGCTTGCACGCACGGCCGGACTCGGACTGGGGGCGGCCGGTCTGGCGCTCGTGCTCGGCCTACCGTTCGGCTGGCTCACCGCGCGCTCGGACGTGCGCGGCGCGAAGATCCTGCGGTCGCTCGGCGTCGTCCCGCTGCTCCTCCCTCCGATCGTGCTCGCGATGACGTGGACGATGATCGTCGATCTGAGAGGCATGACGATGACCGTGCTGTTGCTCGGCATTGGCACCGCGCCGCTCGTGAGTCTCTTCGTAGGGCGCGCAGTCGAGCGGATCGACGCGCGTCGGGAAGAAGCCGCGCTGCTCGTCGGCGGCACGCGCGCGGTGATCGCGATGGAGATCCCGCTCGTCCTTCCGCCCGCCCTCTGCGGCGCCTGCCTCGCGTTCGTCTTCGCGATCAACGACTTCGCTCTGCCGGACTTCGTCTCCTCGGTCGGACCGAAGTTCAGCGTCTACGCCGACGAGGTCTTTGCGTCGTGGCGCGTTTGGAACGCACCGGGACGAGCCGTCGCGACCGCCGTCCCCCTCGTTCTCCTGTCCCTGCTCGCGCTCGTCCCCGCCCTCGCACTGCGAAGACGCGGCGCAATGAGCACGCTCGACACGGCGTTTCGCCGTCCGGCCGATCTACGGCTCGGCGCGTGGGGCCCGCTGGCTCTGCTCTTCTGCGTCGCCTTTGTGGCGCTCGGCGCGCTCGTGCCGATCGGTCGTCTCATCTTCGAAGCCGGAGGCGGACACCTGCCGGCAGGTTGGAGCGCCGAGACAGTGCGCGGAGCGTTCGCGCGCGCGATCGAGCTCTCGAGGGACAACGTCGCCAGCACACTGATCTACAGCGGCGCCGCGGCGACGATTGCCGTTCCGTTCGCGCTCGTGCTCGGACACGCCGCGGAACGCGCACGCAACGGCTGGCTGATCCAGGCGCTCGCCATTCTCCCGCTCGCCGTACCGGGCGTGCTCCTCGGAATCGGCACGATCGCGTTGTGGAGCCGACCGAGCACGGCATCGTTCTATGCTGGAGGAGGGTTGGTCGTTCTCCTGCTCGTCGGACGCTACCTCGCGTTTCCCGTCCTCATCTCGTCCGGGGCGGTCGCGTCGCTCGACCAGGGACTGGAGGATGCCGGACGTATCTCCGGAGCCGGTCCGATTCGCCGGTTGGTCCGTCTCGTTGCGCCGAACGTCGCTCCAAGCCTGTTCGGCGGCTGGGTTCTCGTCTTCGTGCTCGCGGTGCGCGAGCTCGACGCGGCGATCCTCGTCCCCGCCGCGAACGACATGGTGATGTACCGCGTGTTCAACCAGGTCCACTTCGGTCGCAGCGATTTCGTCGCCGCTCTCGCTCTCATCGTCGTGTTCTTGATCCTACTGCCCGGCCTGATCTGGACGCTCTTCGGCAAGCGCCGCATGGAGATCCTGCCGTGAGCGACGTGGCTGTTGGAACGCGCGAGATCGTCGTCGAAGTGGCACGCAGGAAGCGCATCCTTGGACCGATAACACTCGAGATCGAGCGCGGCGAGCACGTCTTGCTCGTCGGCCCGTCGGGCTCCGGCAAGACCACCCTGCTTCGCGCGATCGCCGGCCTCGAAACGCCGGCCGCCGGAAGCGTCGAACTGTTCGGTCGGCTCGCCAGTTCCGCCGGCCGCATCAACGTTCGCCCCGAACTCCGCGGCATCGGGATGCTCTTCCAGGAGGGCGCGCTGTGGCCGCACATGACGGCGCTACGGACGCTTCGATTCGTGCTCGCGCGGCGCGGCGTCGCCCGTCGCGACCAACGCTCACGCGCGAGTGAATTGCTCGAGCGAGTCGGCCTGGCCGGCTTCGAGGGGCGCAAGCCGGGAACGCTCTCCGGCGGCGAGGCGCAGCGGCTCGCCCTCGCCCGCGCGTTGGCCGCGGACGCACGCATCCTTCTGCTCGACGAGCCGCTCGGCCCGCTGGACCGGTCGCGGCGCGAGGAGCTCCTGGACCGATTGTGTGAGGTTCAGCGCGAACTCGAACTCACGATCCTGCACGTCACGCACGATCCGGCCGAGTCCGAACGCGTCGCGGATCGTACGCTGAGCATGAAGCAAGGGCTCCTGGCATGACATCCGCTCGAACCATCCTGGGCTTCGTGGTGATCGCGCTCGCCGGCTGGCTCTTCGTCGCGGTGTTCAGCGATCCTCCGGCGGCGGCCGAGGCGCGCGCGTTCCAGAACTCGCGTCAGTGCGAGGAGTGTCACGCGCAGGCGTACGGCGAATGGACATCGTCCGAGCACGCGACCGCTTGGACCGGCGAGGACGTGCGCGCGCTCTCGAACGATTTTGCGAACAAGGACTGCATCGACTGCCACGCGCCGCGCCCCGTGTTCGAGACCAGAATCGGCGACCGCGTGTTGCCGCGCAGCTCGCACCGCGCCGAGGGCGTCGACTGCCTGACGTGCCACCAGCTCGCCGACGGGAGGATGGCCGGAACCGTGACGAGTGCTACGGCCGCCTGTCGCCCGATCGAAACGCGCGAGCTCGTGCGGGTCGAGCTCTGCGTGTCGTGCCACGACCAGCACGAGACCGTCAAGCAGTGGCGTGAGACGCCGTTCGCCGCGCAGGGCGTCGATTGCCTGAGCTGCCACATGCCCTATCGCGAAGGCGATCCGACCAAGGGCCGCGACCACCGTTGCCTCGGCGGGCACGACATCGAACTCGTCCGAAGCGCCGTCGAATTGCGCGGCAACACGTCCGCGACCGCCGGCTGGACGATCGAAGTCGAAAACACGGGCGCGGGGCACCACTTTCCGACCGATGAGCGCTCGCGCGCGGCCGACGTCTTCTGGCGTCCGCTGGCTGCGGGCGACGGGGAGCGCGGTCGGTGGTTCCATCTGTACCGGTTCCGCAGCCCGTACCGAGACGAGGTCGACGTGC
This sequence comes from Phascolosoma agassizii, assembly GCA_035593235.1. Lineage (NCBI taxonomy): Eukaryota > Metazoa > Annelida > Sipuncula > Phascolosomatiformes > Phascolosomatidae > Phascolosoma > Phascolosoma agassizii. The sequence continues at coordinate 6,579 of JAVJHY010763763.1, read as the reverse complement.
CGGACACCCTTCTTCCGTACGGCGAAACCCGTGCGATCGAACTCGATCACGACGGCCCGGTCGAGGTCGCGCTCTACTACAACCTCCGGCCGATCTACCTCGCGCCCGACACGGGCGCCGCCATTCCGCTCGAGGAAGTCGTCGACCCCGAGCCGGACGCGCGCCTCGTCGCGCGCATCGAGCTACGATGAAGCGCGGCGCGTTCGCAACGGTCTTGCTGGCCGCCTGTTCGCCAACGGATGCAGTCGAGACTGCGCCTCCCGCGGACGCGCTCGACCCGGTAGGCGCCCCGGTCTTCAGCGCGCTCGTGGACGGGGCGATCGCGCGCCTGGAAGCCTCTGTCGATCGAGCGGAAACCGAAACGCGCCGCACGCCCGAGGACGGCGAAACAGCGGCGCTCGCGGAGTGGGTCGCGCACGCGGATGCGGACATGCGCGACGTCGCGCTCGAGGACGCTGCCACGCTGAGCAACGACGCGCTTCCGCCGCTGCTTTCCATAACGACCGATGAGGAGGCCGAGCCCGCGCTTCGCAACGCCGCGCTCTACGTTGCGTTCGCGGTCGGGACCCCCGACGCATTGAGCGGAGTCGTCAGCGTGCTCGAGTCCGCCACGGAGCCATGGCGGCGAAGCTACGCCGCTTGGCTGCTCGGCCAATCGGACGACGACCGCTATCTCCTGCGCATGCTGCTCGCCCTGCGCTACGAGAAGGACCCGGAAACGGTCATTTGGTTGGCCGACGCGCTTGCACGGTGCGGCAACTTCGCGGGACTCGAAGGACTCGACGCGGTCGCGTCGGGGACCGGCACGATCGCCGACCTGGCGCGCGCGAAACAGCTGGAGATCTTCGTCCGCGCCGACCTGGGCGTCGAGAACTACGCGGCGCTACAAACCCTGTGGGCGTCGGCATCCGCGCACGAAGCGCTGACACGCACGCCTTCTGACGCATTGTGTTTGGCGGCTTGGCGCGAGCTGCGCGAACTTTCATCGGAACGCTTCCAATTGCGCGGCGTCGACGACGCCCGCTTCGCCCTTTGCCGAACTGGCCCGTGGGGAGCGCGGCTTGTAGCGGAGGCACTGACCGACACGGACCCGTACATTCGCCTGCACGCCGCGCAGGTGCTCGAGCGAATGGAGGCGCGTGCCCGTCCGGTCGCGGAAGCGCTCGTTCCGCTCCTGCTCGACGCGCGCACCGCGCACGCGGCTGCCGAGGCCCTTGGCTCGATCGGCGATCCCGCGTCGTTGCCCTTCCTCCGTGCGGCGCTCGCGCCCCATCGCCCGCACGAACTCCGCGTCGCGGCCGCGCGCGGACTCGCGCGGCTCGGTGACGCGTCGGCCGCGGCCGACCTGCGCACGATCGTCGCGGACGAGACCACTTCGCTCGATCTACGCCACGCCGCCGCCGGCGCACTCTCGATCTGCGTTGACGATCGCACGGCTGTTGGGCTGCTCGTCGATGGAATGGGCGACCGGTTCGGCGATCCCCAAGACTGTGAGGTCGCCCTCGAACGTTGGCTCGTCTCGGGAGTGGAGAACGATGTCGACGGGTTCGGCGTAGTGCTCGATGCGTGGAACGAACTCGCGGGCCCCACCGCTCTGCTTCGGACACGTGAGGACACTCTCGATCGATTGGTTGCGCGCGCGGCGCTCGTGCGCGCGTTTCTGGAGAAGGCACTATGAAGGCTGCTTGCGCGCTCGGAATCACACTCGTCATCGGGATCGGCTGCCGTTCGCCGGCAACCGAACGCTGGACGAACGAGATCGTGTTCGAAGCGCCCGACAAGCTCGGCGCCTGCGTCGTCGGCGACGTCGATCCCAGCAGGCCCGGAAACGAGATCGTCACAGTGTGTCGCAACGGTACCGTCTACGTCCTCGCACGGGACCGGGACGGTTGGAGCGCAACGATCGTCGCCCGCACACCCGGAGAGATGATCCAGGTCGCGATCGGCGACGCGCTACCCACGCGCCCCGGCGATGAGATCGCGATGGTCGGCGCAGCGAACGGCCCCGAGGAGGACGAACGCCCCGGCCAAGCCTGGGTCGTGTATCGCACGGAGACGGGTTGGCGTTCCGAATCCCCCTATCAGAGCGAGCGCTTGCTCCACGCGGTCACCGTGAACGACGGCGAGCTCCTCGTCGGAGGCTATGACGAGGAGCTCGTGGGACTGCGCCGCGGCGAGGACGGCTGGACGGTGCGAGCGATCGGAGCGCTGCCCGGTCCGGGCAAGTGCGCGGTGACGAACGCCGGCACGTCGTGGATCGCTTGCAAGGACGGATCGGTCGTGTCGGTGTCCGGCGGCGCGGAAGGATCGCGTTCGATCGAAGTGCTCGACCGACGTCCGGCGGGACGCGCTCGCCTGAGCACGGACGGCGAACGGCTCGTCGTCTGCGACGACGACGGCGTACTCTCGCTCATCACGCTCGGCGGAGCGTCAGAGGTCGTGCACCGCGATGACGATAAGCTGCGCGGCGCCGTTCTTGCCGACCTGGATCGCGCGAGCCCGGGCCTCGAACTCGCGACCGCCGGCTACGCCTGCGTCGTGACGATCCTCGTCAATGATGGCAGCGGCTGGAATGCCGCGCCCGTGTTTCGCGGGACGGACAAGTTCCACGGGCTCGCCAGCGGCGACCTCGACGGAGATAGCGACGACGAGCTCGTCGTGAGCGGCTACTCGGGGCGCCTCGTGCTCATCGATCGGGCGCACAGATAATGCACGCGACGAGCTCTCCACCGACAGTCTTTGCCACACCTTAACGAAGGCGGCGTTCGACGCTGCGGCACACTGCGCCGCATCGCTCTGATCGACCGCGACCGAGCGCGGTTCCGGAGTCGCGTTCATGTTGCGACGCCCCTTTCGATGAACCTGAAAACGAATCCATGCAGACCCTTCCTAAGATCCTGATCGCCGTGCTTTCGGCCAACGGCGCGACTGTAGCGGCGCATTCGAACGACGACGAGACCGTCGAAACAACAACCATCCCGACGACGACCGAGTCCTTCGTCGATCCGAGCTCCGAAGGGATGCTCGAGGAGAGTCAGCTGATCTCGAGCGTGTCGACGCTCTTCGACGACGGCGAAATCAACGCGACGTGGGGAGGCCGCATCATGAACGATGCCGGCTTCTTCTCGACGGACGACATGTACCCAATCGCCGGCCTCGACGGCTTCGAGTTTCGGCGCGCACGCTTCTTCTCGAAGGTCAAGCTGTACGACACGATCGAAGCGAAGGCCCAGTTCGACTTCTCCGGCGGCACCTCGTCGTTCGGTGACGTGTACATCAAACTCCCGACGCCGATCGGGAAGGTGCTGTTCGGGCACATCAAGCACCCGATGAGCCTCGAGGAGCTGACGAGCAGTCGCTTCATCACGTTCATGGAGCGTGCCTCTCCGGTCGAGGCCTTTGCCCCCGCGCGGGACAACGGCATCGCGACGAGCGGTCAGATCGCGGAGGACACGAACTGGGCGGCGGGCGTCTTCCGCCTCTCGAACGCCCAGGGGCTCGCTGCGGGTGACGGCGACTTCGCAACGACCGGCCGCATCTCACACGCGTTCGGCGCGGGCGACTCCGTCACCCACCTCGGCGTGTCCGCGAGCATCCGTTCCGGGCAAGAGGTCCGCTTCCGAACACGTCCTGAAGCGCACCTCGTTAGTCGCGTGCTCGACACGGCGGCCACGCCGTCGGACGGCTCGAGCGTCTACGGCTTCGAGGCCGCGTGGGTGAACGGACCGGTCTCCGTCCAGGGCGAGTACCTGATGACGTCGATCGACGACTTGGGTGGCGCAGGCGGAGCCGACGCCGATCTCAGCGGCTACTACGCGTTCGGCAGTTGGCTCCTGACCGGCGAGAGCCGCAACTACACTAGGAAGGGCGGCAGGTTCGATCGCCTCTCGCCGAACGAGAACTGGAATGGCGAGGGCTCCGGTGGAGCCTGGGAGGCGGCGGTGCGCTACTCGATGACGGACTTCAGCGACATCACCGGTGGTGGCGGCGGCGAGCTTTCGAACATCACCGCCGGACTGAATTGGTACATGAACCCGCGCACGCGACTCATGTTCAACATCGTCACCTCGAACTTGGATGACTCGTCCACCGGCGTTGACGACGACATGACCGCGTTGATGATGCGACTTCAAGTCGACTGGTAAGGACCGAGACCGCGTCCGATCTCCCCGGGATTCGGGACGCGCCGCGCGCGCCCTCGGTGGGTCCCGCTTCGATTCGGCTAGGACGCGGCGAGGGTGGATCGATCGCCTCCGAGTCGGCATGCTCGTCGTCTTCTCAACCGAAGCACCGCGGGGAAGTGGCGAAATCGGTAGACGCATCGGACTTAAAATCCGAAGGGCCTAGCCCGTGTGGGTTCGAGTCCCACCTTCCCCACCACGCGCTCGTTCGGTCGCCGGGCGCACCAAGGGGCCATCGCGACCGGAGTCGAAGGCTCGGGAGTTCGCCATGAAGGTTCTCGAACTCGTCTTGATCGCGTTGTTCGCCTCCAGCTGTGCGTCGATCGTCGGTAGCACGAATCAGCTCGTCCATTTGAAGAGCGAGCCTGCTGGCGCGAGCGTCGTCGTCTCGAACCAGAGCGGCGAGCACGTGTTTGCGGGCACGACTCCCACGTCAGTCGGCCTGAAGAAGGGTCGCGGCTACTTCGACGGCGAGACCTACTCGGTGCGCTACGAGAAGGATGGCTTTGAGCCGAACCTCGTCATGCTGGATACCGGCCTGTCCGGTTGGTACGTGCTCGGCAACCTCGTGTTCGGCGGGTTGATCGGCTGGCTGATCGTCGATCCTCTGACCGGCGCGATGTGGAGCCTCGACGAATCGGTTCACGCGGCGCTCGAGCCCGTGAGGCCGTAGAATCGGGGGCGGCGCCGCTCCCCCTCCGATGCTTGCACGACTCCTGCGACTCGCGACCGTGACCCTCGGGTTCGGCATCGTGGCGGGCGTGCTCGTCCTCGTCCTGCGCGGCACCGGGTTCGCGTCGATGCGAGACGTGCTCTGGCCGCTGGCCGCGACGTCGCTCGAGCGCGGCATCGCCGGGGCCGCCGTCGCCGTGTTGCTCTGGTTGCTCGTCGCGCGACTCGGGCGTCCGCTGCTCGATGCGCGCGTCGCGACCTCGCTCGCCACCGCGTTGATCCTGCTTCCCAGCGCCGCGTGGCTTGTGCTTTCTATCAACCGGACCTTCCTCCCGGGCAAGTTCGAACCCGTCAGCCTGACGACGAACGCCGTCCTCGCGCTCGTAGTTGTTTGGCTGGCCGTCTTCGCGAATGACCGGTTACGAGAAGCCAGCGCGAAAACGCCGCGCGCCTCACTTCCCTCGCTCGCGCTGCCGCCCGCATTGCTCACGCTCGTTCCGCTCGTCGCGCACATCGTTGGGCACGGGGGCCGCGCCGACGAGCGACCCGACATCCTCGTGATCCTGCTCGATGTGCTGCGCGCGGATCACCTCGGAATCTATGGTTACGGGCGAGACACGAGCCCGAATATTGACGCGCTCGCCGCGGACGGGATCGTGTTCGACGACTTCGTCGCGGCGAGTACGTACACCAAGTCGAGCGTCGCATCGATCTTCACGGGGCTCACCGCGTTCCATCACGGCGTCTACGAGGGCACGTTCGGCGCGGACCCAACCAAGGTGCAGTCCGATGTGCTCCCGGGAAGCGTGACGACGCTCGCCGAGCGGCTCCACGACCAGGGCTGGAACACCGCCGCCTGGGTCGAGAACGGTCAGGTACGCGCATACATGGGGTACGACCAGGGGTTCAACCTCTATCACGATCAGCCCGGTCACATGCCCGTGATCGCGCACGGCTTCCGGGATTGGCTTCGCGAGTGGGGTGACGTCGAGCGCTGGTTCGCGTACCTGCACGTGCTCGACCTGCACGCGCCGTACACGCCCGAGCCTCCGTTCCGCGGGAGGTTCGGACACGCGCCGTCGGAGGTGTCGCGGATGGGCTATCACACCTGGCGCGCGTATAAGAACGGCGTGATCAAGGGACGCATCCAGATGACCGCTGCCGAGCGTGATCAGCTCGAGGCGGAGTACGACGAGGAGATCGCGTTCGTCGACGACCAGGTCGGACGCATCATCGCGGATCTGAAGGCGACCGGACGCTACGACAACACGTTGATCGTCATCACGTCGGACCACGGCGAGGGGTTTCTAGAGCACGGCTTCATCTCGCACTCGAACGACCCGTTCGAGGAGCTCGTGCACGTGCCTCTGATCGTGAAGATGCCCGGATCGAGCGGAGGCGGCGCGCGCGTGGAGCAAATGGTCGGGCACGTCGACCTAGCGCCGACGCTGCTCGAGTTCGCGGGTGCGTCCCCGATCGAAGGGCTCGATGGTGAGAGCTTCCTGCCCCTGCTCGACGACCCGATCGGCGCGAGCATCGAACCGCGCTGGCGCTACATCGAGTACCTCGACATCGTCGGCATCCGGAACGAGCGTTGGAAGTACATCCATCATCCACAGACCGAGCCACGCCTCTTCGACCTCGCCGCCGATCCCAGCGAACACGTGAACTGCATCGCCGAACACCCCGACGTCGCACGCGCATTCGCCGCGGCGGTCGAAGCGGC
>JAVJHY010762705.1:0-17248 GCA_035593235.1 Phascolosoma agassizii | reverse complement strand
TATGCACTTGGCTCGCGTGACCAGGTCAGAGGGATGGCGACAGAAAGCTCAAGGCCATTTAAGTGCCATTCTGGATAAACAGCTTCAATACTTCTACGACCAACAAGACTGGGTACGTTTACTCAAATTTCATGAAGATCAACGAAAAGCATTTCAGATAATCCCATTAATACGCGAACGTGTCAGGAGCGTTGCGCAGGCCTATCAAGAGGTGAGCCTGCCTGCGAAAGCGGTGCAATGGTATGACCAATTGTTACAAGAGTATCCAGATAGTCCATTGCGAGAAGAATTTTTTGCACAAAAAGTGTTTCTGGCGGATGAGCAAGGTCATGCTCAATTGGTGCGGGAAGCTGGAGAGACCTATTTGCGGGAGTATCCAAAAGGTCAGTGGGGAACTGACGTGTCCACCCTGTTGGGAGCGGAAGCGTTGGCGAGAGAAGATTATTCTTCGGCGATTCAACAGTTGTCTGAGGTGTTGGAACACACAACTGATCAATCGTTGCAACGTTACGTTTTCCGGAAACGGGCTCATGCGTATCAAGGATCGGGGAGCATGGATCTTGCCATTCAGGACTTACGGCAAGTGGTCACCATCGATCCTAACGACATGGCAGATGTGACTCGACTTGGAGATTTTCTCTTTGACCAAGGCGACTATGCCGATGCGGTTCCACATTACAATCAAGTGCTTTCCTCGGAGGCACCGGAAGCGTTGAAGGCTTGGGCAAAATATCGGTGGGGGCTTTCACTTGATTATCAAGGGAACGCGACTGAAGCTCAAAAACTCTTAGCAGAGGTAAGGCAGTTAGAAACGCGATCACCAGAATTTGAAAATACCATTCGAGCCGCTGCCGTAGCGGTATTGGATGAATTTTCATTACATGAGAAACCTCAAGTAGGGAGTGCCAATGAAAGGAGTTAACACGCCATCAGATCCTTCGTTGAGGGGGATGTCGGAGTGGGAGAGTGATGTCCCATCGCTGAATGATGGTTCTGCGCCATCTTTCCGGAATCCCTCGTTACGTCTGTCCATTGGATCTGTTGATGCTGATAATTCTAGTTCTCGACTGCTTCAGTCACGAGAGGAAGAACATCGACAACGGCTAGCGAGTCTTGGTGAAAACATGGGGCGACTGGCTCATGATATTCGGAATCCATTGGCAAGTATTGAGTGGTTTGCCACATTGTTGGGGCGTGATCATCATAGTCTGGAAGAACGGCAAGAGTTGGCTGATCAATGTGTTCAGGCCGTTCGTTCTTTGGATCATTTAGTCTCCAATATATTGGTTACCAGTACCCCTCAGAAAGTTGAACGAGAATCCATCTGTCTTTTGTCCTTATTTGATGATGTGGAAATGTTGGCGATGTATCCCTTACAAAAGAAAGGGTTAACTATCCTTCGTCGTCGCGAAGAAACGTGGCCCACCATAAGAGGGCATGAATCTTTGTTAAAACAAGGGCTCCTGAATCTACTCATCAATGCAATTCATGCCTCAGAGCCTAACAGTTACATTGAGATGTATTGTCGCAATGAATCACGCCTCGTTGGTGAGAAAGGCAATCAAAACTCTAAAGAGGGAATCACTCTGCGTATTCAAGATTTTGGGTGCGGAATGTCTGGAGAAGAACTCTCTAATATTTTTGTTCCGTTTTATTCTAAGAGAAAAGGAGGCACGGGCCTTGGTCTTTCAATTGTGAAGCAGATCATTCACATTCATCACGGCTTGATTGATATCACCAGTCAACAAGGAAGAGGGACCACAATCGATCTCTTCTTCCCTCAGTAAAGGAGAATGGCATGTTAGATACAGAGAGTGGGCTAAGTCGGGGCATCCTGGTTGTCGAAGATGATGAGCAGTTGCAGACAGCATTGACTCAAGTCCTGAATCAACGTGGCTATGATGTGACGGTAGCCAGAGACGGCCATGAGGGTTTGGAGCATGTTGAACGGGAGACTCCCTGGCTCGTGCTTACCGATTTGACTCTACCAGGGAAAGGTGGAATGGACTTTTTGCGAGAAATGCGAACACAGGGGTATCAGATGCCCGTCGTAGTGATGACGGCCTATGGTGGCGTGGATACCGCGGTTGAAGCCCTCAAGTATGGTGCAACTGATTTTCTCCAGAAACCTTTTCCCATTGATCGGCTAGAAAAGATCATTCAACAGCTTGATGATGATCGTGGTGCGCAAGGTCTTGTGTCTCATGATGCTCAAAGCCAAACAAGTCAGGTTGACTCACAAAAAGGGTTTTTGACCCGTGATCCTAAAGTGCTGCAAACGTTAAAAATGCTGGATATGGTGTCTAGTAGTACGGCCACGATTTTGATTCAGGGTGAAAGTGGAACAGGAAAAGAAGTGCTCGCTCGGCATATCCATCGCAAGAGCACACGGGCTCATCAACCCTTTATCGCCATAAATTGTGCGGCGTTGCCGGAAGGCCTATTGGAAAGTGAATTATTTGGTTATGAGAAGGGCGCGTTTACTGGAGCCTTGGCAAGACGGGCTGGAAAATTTGAATTGGCTCATCAAGGAACCTTGTTGTTAGATGAAATTGGCGAAATGAGTTTAGGGTTGCAAGCTAAATTACTACGGGTTCTGCAAGAACGAGAAGTTGACCGGCTTGGATCGAGGCAGCCGATTCCAGTGGATGTGCGTGTCATCGTGACGACAAATCGAAATCTGGCACAAGAAGTTCAAGCCGGACGGTTTCGGGAAGATGTGTATTACCGGTTGAGCGTGATGCCGTTCACGCTTCCTCCCTTAAGAGATCGCCCTGAAGATATTCAATTGTTGACGGAACAATTTACCCATCGTTCACTTCAACGAAATCACCGACCCTGGAAGGGGATCTCCGATGAGGCCATGATGTATTTAAAAAATCGACCATGGCGGGGCAATGTCCGGGAATTAGAAAATGTGATTGAGCGCGGTGTGCTTTTGGCTGACAATGGACAATTGGATGTCGAACATTTTCAGTTTGACGAACCGACATTAGCCGCCGACTCCACCCAGGCCCCAATTGGAACGATTTGGGAGATGGAACGGGAACTGATCATAAGAACATTAAAAGGTCACAATGGCAATCGAACGCATTCGGCTCGAACCTTGGGAATTAGTATTCGTACATTACGCAATAAATTACGGGAATACCGAGAACTCAATGGTGGCCTCCCTTTAGGAGTTTAGGGTTTGTATTAACACATGTTGGATGGTGTGTGTTTCAAATGGAAGGGGCTTGTGACTTCCTTTGAAAGTCTAGTCGGAAAAAAATGCCGAGTGTAGGAAAAATTTTCAAGGGAAAGTATGTCGCTAGGTACGAAGAAGAACTTTGGGAGAGTGGCTGGGGGAAAGCTCTCAAGAGAATTATGAGGTTTTCCAATTGGCATTGGTGTTGCTGCTCAAGTTAGCAAGTTTAGGTTTTGTCTTACACGCAATAGTGTTAGAGGCTGATTTAATGACTCAAAGGATGCTGTGATGTAAAGGGGGCCTCGATGATGATTTCTCCATGGGATGCCGGAACCCATTTATATGAAAGAGCGTTGGATGTGCGAAGTGGTATTCATGAAACGATTGCTTCCAATATGGCGAATGAAGAAACGCCAGGGTACAAGGCTAGACAATTGCCATTTCGTGAGACATTTTCCGCGGTTCTTCAGGGAAAGGGCCCGTTAGGTCCAACGATTACTCACCATCGACATTTAGGTGGTATTTCCAGCGAAAATAACATTTTTCATCAAACGATTAAGGAAGATGCGGGAGCTGGAATAGACGAAAATACTGTCAATCTTGAGCAAGAAATGACATTAATGGCTGAAAATACCCTCTTGTACATGGCGGTCAACCAATTTTTGGATGGACGATTTGAAGGGTGGAAAAATGCGATTAATGAAGGGCGATGAGGGTGAGCATGGCAAAGAGGGTGAGTGATCTTCGGTATAACGACTTTTCCAAAAAATGGAGGGAACAATGAATGTTGATCGAATCTTTGCAGTTGTGGGATCGGCGCTAGATGCACAACGACAACGGTTGAATATCATTGCGAGCAATCTTGCGAATGCCGAGTCGACGCGATCACCAAATGGTGGCCCTTATATTCGGCGTGACGTGGTGTTTCAAACCACCTCCACGCAAACGCCGTTTCATTCGGTATTTTCTAGTGCCTTTGGAAATTCGTCTGATCCTGCTGGGGTACGCATCACAGATATTATTGAGGATGGACGCCCTCTGAGAACGGTGTACGAGCCTGATCATCCCGACGCGGATGAGAAGGGGTATGTGCTCCTACCGAATGTGAATCCGATTGAAGAGATGGTGAACTTGATGTCTGCGACGAGGGCCTATGAGGCGAATATTGCGGTGATGGAAACGGGGAAAACCATGACCCTTCGGGCATTGGAAATGGGACGATAGACCCTCTTAGATGTTGTAGGAAAGGAACTTTCTTATGGATTACTCCGTGATTAAAAGTATTGAAAGTATTTCTGAGCCCTTTGGGGGTTCGGTAGTCAAGAAAAATTCCCCAGCAGATCAGGGATTTAGTGACCTCATGAAAAAAGCCGTTGAATCCGTGAATGCCATGCAACACGAAGCCGGCCGTTTGGAAGATTCTGTCGCGAAAGGTGAAAGTACCAATATTCACCAAGCAGTCATTGCCGGTGAAAAAGCCGGTCTATCTTTTCGATTACTCATGCAAGTGAGAAATAAGATGGTCGAGGCCTATCAAGAAGTCATGCGAATGCAAGTTTAGGGTGTGAAGGGTTTTCGTTTCTTCAAGAGATAGGGATAGCTGATCAGGTAAACGGTTTCTTTGGGGATCTTCAGCAGATATGGCGACATTTTCGGAAAGTCTCATTAGTAACTTTCAGGCCTTAACTCTTGGTCAGCGTATTGGAGTTGTGGTGGTGTTGGCGTTAGCCATCGCCACCATCCCCATGTTGATGATCATAGGAAAGGAGCCTGAACTGGTTGTCTTGTTTTCCCAATTGGATTCGGAGGACACTCGAGCGATTATTCATGAGCTCGGCAGGCAAGGGGTGACCTATGAGGTTGGCGAAGATGGCAATACGATTGAAGTTCCTGCTGAGCGCGTGCATGAATTACGTCTCGAGTTAGCGTCGGCGGGGCTTCCCGAATCTGCCGGCGTGGGATTTGAGATTTTCGATCGTACTGGGATCGGCGTCACGCCATTTACGCAACAAATGAACTATCGTCGAGCCCTTCAGGGCGAATTGGCTCGAACCATCAGCCAGATTTCACAAGTGAATCGGGTTCGTGTGCATTTAGTCATTCCTGAGAAACGTTTATTTGCCTCTGAGCGCAAACCGGCTCAAGCCGCTGTTGTCCTGACATTGAAGCGAGGTAAACCCTTAGGAGGTACACAGGTCCAGGGCATTGTGCATTTGGTGGCGAGTAGTGTGGAAGGTTTAGAGCCCAATCAAGTTACCGTCGTAGATAATCATGGGCAAGTCCTCAGTCAAAATTCTGCTGATGAAGATGCACAACTGACGGCTACGCAAATCGAAACGCAACGTCGCGTGGAAAGTGATTTAGAGCAACGAGTCCAGAGTATGTTGGACAAGGTCTTGGGACGAGAAAAGTCGGTGGTGCGTGTTTCGGCTCCGTTGGAATTCCGTCAAGTGGAAATTACTGAAGAGAGTTTTGATCCCGATAGTCAGGTGGTTCGAAGCGAAAATCGTAGTCAGGAAAAAGTTCTTGAGCAGGGTTCACGAGCCGGAGTACCAGGCGTACGAAGTAACGTACCGAATGATCTTCCGCTGATAGGAGGTTCAGGGCCGAAAGAAGCAAAGCGAAAGAATGAAACCTTGAATTATGAAGTGAACCGCAAAGTAAGCAGGATTATTGAACCCACCGGTGCAATTCAACGGTTAAGTGTGGCCGTGTTGGTCGATGGGATCTACGAAGTGGCCGATGGTGCCGAAGGGCAGGCTGAGGGGACAGTTGGTGAAGCGCAATATGTCCCCCGATCCGAACAAGAAATTCAAAGCCTCATCCAAATCGTAAAAAAAGCCGTTGGATTTTCCGAAGAGCGTGGTGATCAAATTGAAATGGTCAATGTGCCCTTTGAGGCTCCTGCCACTCAAGCAGGCGAAGACGGGATCGCTGCAGACCTGCAGACTTTTCTGGGAACTTGGGGTGGATTTCTTAAGCCCGTGTTGTTTTTCATCCTTGGAGTGATGGTCCTATGGTTTGTGGTTCGACCTATGGTTTTGAATCTTAGTAAGCCTGTGGTTGAGGCCGCGTTGCCGCCGCCCCAAATAGGATTCCCAGCTACGGTGACAGAATATGAGGCACAAATTAGCGAGACACCTCAAGAACAGGCCATAAAGCTCGCAGCCGATAATCCGACGATAGCCGCTCAGGTTATCCGAACTTGGATTAAAAATGACAAACAACAGAAGGCGTAAGCCGTGAACGATACATTATCAGGGCATGAAAAGGCCGCAATTTTGTTGATGGCTATTGGAGAAACGGCTGCGGTTGAGGTGTTGAAATCGTTGGATCAAAAAGAGATTCGACAGATCGGGGTCTATTTAGGGGCACTGGTGAATGTTGGGCAAGAAGAACATCACAGTGTATTGAAAGAATATTTGGAATTGGCTGGAGCATCTGGGCTGAGCGTGGAAGGGAAGGCGTATTTAGCTAAAATCCTCAATGCCGCTCTAGGAAAAGAAAAAGCTCGCCGAATGTTAAGTTCACTCACCTCTTCTTCAGACAAGCTAGGTTTTGAAAATCTGAAAGCATTAGATTCAGCGTCGATCGCCAATTTGTTGACGTTTGAGCACCCGCAAACAGGAGCCCTTATCTTGGCAAATCTGGAATCAGACCAAGCCGGGAATGTGTTGTCCTTGCTTCCCGCAGCTAAACGGGATGCGATTGTGTTTCGCCTAGCGACAACGGAGGAAGTGTCCCCCAATATGATGGAAGAATTGAACGCCGTGCTTCAGGATGAACTCCGACTGGGATCTGCAAAAAATGCAGTGCTAGTTGGCGGAACAGCCATGGTCGCGGACATTTTGAATACGATCAAGCGAAACGTAGAAGGCGAAATTTTCACGGCGCTAGAAGCGAAAGACGCTGAAGTTGCTGAAGACGTACGCGGGAAAATGTTTATGTTTGAAGATATAGAAAAAATCGACGATCGAGGCATACAGGAATTGTTGCGTGAAGTGAGTAAAGAAGAATTGCTCTTGGCCTTAAAGCCGGTTGAAGGCCCGCTCCGAAATAAATTCTTCGATAATATGTCCAGCCGTGCCGCCGAATCGTTGCAAGAAGATATGGAAGCAAGAGGCCCAGTCAGACTAGCGGATGTTGAACTGGCCCAGATAAATATTGTGAAGACGGTGCGACGTCTATCTAGTGAAGGTCGTTTGGCCCTGGGGGGAAGTAATGAAGAGCAAATGGTCTAAGGTTCCTTGGTTAATGGAAGGGAATACGCCGGTTCAAAATTTTCAGATGGCGGAATTGCTCCCAAAAGGAACAAGGAAAAAGAAAGAGAAAAAAGAAGTTCAGTCGCATGACTGCTCAGAGTTGCAGCAACAGGCGTTTGAGCAGGGACGTCAAAAAGGGATTGAGGAAGGACGCGCACAATGTCAAACCAAAGTCGATGAAGAAAGTAAGCGGGCCTTACATTTAGCCAATCAGATCGGTCGTGCACGCGTGGCGGCTCTTGAGGAACAGGATCAGGATATTGTGGAAGTGGCGTTACTCATCTCTCAGAAAATTATTTCTCGAGAACTTGAGATTGACAAAGAGTTTGTTGCGCGCCAAGTGCGTCAGATTCTTGGACAACTGAGTCTTAAGGGCCTCGTGACGCTTAAGGTCAATCCCCAAGATTTCGGTGTACTGGAATCCTTCCATCAAGCCCTACAGGCTGAATTTGTTGATGGGGATCATTTGGTGATTGAACCAGATGAAAGTGTGGGGCTTGGAGGGTGTCTCTTAGAACAGGCTGGGTTGCAATTGGATGCGCGTCTTGAGCAACAACTGGAAACTGTGGCTACGGAATTTGGCTTGGAAACCTCTTCCTCATGAGTCTCGTTGGTATTCAACAGCGGCTTAATGAACTTTCGACCATTGCCGTCACTGGCCGTGTGGTGAAAGCTGTAGGACTAACACTAGAAGCCACCGGCTTGGGGGCCTCTGTTGGCCAGCGATGTCATATTTTTAGTCAGAGACGGGAGTCGATACTTGAAGGGGAAGTCATTGGGTTCCGAGAACAACGAATCATCGTCATGCCATTTGGTCCGGTACGTGGCATTGGTGCCGGAGATTTAATTCGGTACGACCCCAATTCTCCACGCTTGCTCGTGGGCCAGCATTTGTTAGGTCGAGTTGTCGATGGTTTAGGGCTACCGATCGATGACGAAGGCCCCATTCCTCGGAGTGAACGATATGCCTTATATGCCCCTGCCCCTGCCCCGTTAAAACGGCAGCGCATTACCAAGCCCATGGACTTGGGGATCCAGGCGATTAATGCGTTATTAACCTGTGGCGTTGGACAAAAACTTGGAATTTTTGCGGGAAGTGGGGTGGGAAAGAGTGTGTTGATGGGAATGATGGCTCGTCAGACAAAAGCTGACGTGAATGTTATTGCGTTGGTGGGTGAGCGTGGGCGAGAAGTGAAGGAATTCATAGAACGGGATTTGGGATCGGAAAGTCTCCGTCGGTCTGTGGTCGTGGTGGCCACTTCTGATCAATCCCCGTTGGTTCGTGTCCGGGCGGTTTTTGTTGCTACGGCCATTGCGGAATATTTTCGAGATCAAGGCAATCAGGTCCTGTTAATGGTGGATTCCCTCACGCGTTTGGCTCATGCTCAACGGGAAGTGGGATTGGCAGCGGGAGAGCCACCGACAACCAAGGGATACCCGCCTTCTGTGTTTACATTATTTCCACAAATCTTAGAGCGCGTGGGGCCGTTGGCGAGAGGATCAATCACGGGGCTGTATACGGTGTTAGTCGATGGAGATGATCTGAACGATCCCATCGTTGATTCTATGCGTTCTATTTTGGACGGACATATCGTGTTGTCGCGACAATTGGCCATGCAAGGCCATTTCCCGGCGATTGACGTGCTGCAAAGTGTGAGTCGTGTGATGTCGGATATTGTGTCTGACTCCCATGCCGAGGCCGCGAGATCAATTATTCAAGCCATGGCTGAATATCGAAACTCCGAAGATCTGATTAATTTAGGTGCGTATCAACAGGGAACCAATGCCAGACTAGATGCTGCGATACGGATGAAAGATCCCATCGACCAGTATCTCAGGCAAACCCGAGATGCGAACGTCAATTTGGAAGAAAGTTGCCAAAACCTTGAGGCCTTGGCAACGCAGAGTCGCAATTCCCTTGTCCAGAAAGGAAGGCCTATATGAATTGGACGACCTTGCTTCGGTTTCGTCAACAGGTAGAAGATTTGGCACGAGAAGAGGTTGTGCTCGCTGAATGGGAAAAGAGCCAAGAGGTGGCTAAACGTGATGAACTGAGTCGAGATATGGAAATCGTGGTGGCCGAATTGGAACAGCAGATACAGGTGGGTATTGATACTCTGTTTGCTGAAGAACGCTATCAATGGCTCGATCGGCTTGGGTTGGCGATGGAGGAGCGCATGCAACAGATTGCTCGATTTGAACAAACCTTGATCGAATTGCGTGAGAAGTTGAAAAAAGCCTACCACGCCAGACGGGTGGTGGAGCTGGTTATCGCCAAAAAAGAGAAAGCGATTTTGCAGCAGATAGCTGCCCAAGAGCAGCGAATTCAAGAAGATCTTTCTGCTCATGCTTTTGCCACCTGTAACCTTGAAGAAATGACCTAGTAGCACCATGTTGCCTAGTCGACGCCTAATTCCATGGTGGTTTGTGGTCGTGGTTTTGTCCGCCACTGCGGTGTGGTCCGTGCAAGCGATGACGGAACAAGCAGCCCATGAATCACATGAAAATCAACAGGTTGAAGAGGAACTTTCTGATGAGCCATCCAGTGAGGAAGCGACGCTCTTAGAAGAACTTCAAGCTCGATTGAAGGAAATCAAGGAGCGGGAACGTGGTTTGCAACTCCGTGAAGAGCACGTCCTGGCATTGCAACGAGATGTAGAAGCCCTGGCTGCACGACAAGCTAAAGAAGCTAAACGATTGAAACAAGAAGCCGGGGAGTTAGATGAAGAACAGCGGCGTTATATAGAACAAGATCCGGCCCTTGTGCATTTAATCAAGATCTATGAATCCATGGACCCTGAAGAAGGGGCCTTACGAATCGAACAAATGCGGGAAGGACTCGCATTAGACATTCTTGCAGGTGTCAAAAACAAGAAGGCCGCAGGGATATTAGCGGGAGTGACACCGAAGAAAGCCGCAAAGTTATCTGAAGGACTTCGAAGGTATCGAGAAATTAAATTGCAACGAGACGTTAAATCCAAACCTCCGACATAAAGCATGAGCTCACTACTTCCCATATTATTTGGTCTTCGGCAAGGCACGGCGGAAATCAGCGGTGCTGAGTCAGGCAAACAACCGCAGGGACAAGTGAGCAAAGATCAAGCAAAGCCCTCTGGCTTACCATTGTCCCCAGCCTTTTCTCAGATTTTTCGTGAGCAAAAAGATTTTCGTCATTTGGAAGCCTTGGTGAGTCCTGGTGTGGTTGAAAGGACATTGAGTGACTCTCGATCATCAAAGATACCGGCACCTTCTGAGGTAGTCGTTCGGCCAACGTCTGATTCAGATATCTTGCCTGACCCTGCTAGTCTGCTGTCCTCCCAGCTCCTAGATGCCTCATTGCCTATTCCGCACAGCACTGTACCTGAAGGACCGAAGATTTTTTCATTTGAACAATCGACTTCTCCAGTCAGTGTTCCATTGACAGCCTTCACGGCAACTGAGGGATTGCAATCGCCGACAGCTGCATTATTTCAGGGTAGAGGATTTCCTCCAACAGCTGAGGAGCCTATTCCTGGACAGGTGAGGCAAGGCAACGTCAATGCCTCAAACGCTTCAGGGAAGGTACAGATTTCTCGACCACAAGTCCTTGAGTCAAGGGCGATTCCCCAACAGATTTCTTTACCAAAGGTGCCTGAATCAGGATTCGTCTCCCAGTCACTTTCTCAGGGAGTAGGGGAAAAACACACTTCTGTCGTGTTGAATCGTGAAGGAGAATTGATTCCGCGTACAGTTACCCCGCCTATCAAGGATGTCTTGAGTGGGCTTGAACAGGTAGGGGGTCCCGTTAAACAGAACGAAACGTTGAGAGGTCCTATTCCCCAAAGGCCGTTTACACATATACCGGCTCAATCTCCAATTGTGCGATCCACTCACACTGCTCATGCGGCCCCCATACAGGCTGATGGTCCGGTAGGACTCAATAATCCTACGCCAATAAGTCAGTCTTCAATCAAACCGGTGCTTGGAATTCCATCGGTGTTGAATGAGGTGGCTGGTTCGGGCAGTGAGCATCGGACACTCGTTCCGGTAGATTTGACTGGAGAGTCAATGTTGTTCAGTAAAGGAGACCGTACTCAAAATATTGTTGAGACATCCGTAAGGGGCGTCGGGTTGGAGGCAAGCGGTGGACAGGGGTTAGGTATGGGTATGAACCATTCCTCAAATTCTCAATCGGGGTTTCAGCAACAGGCTCCTTCTTCTCCTGGAGAAGGAATAGGATTACGTGGCCTTGAAGAACGTCGTCTTGATCTACCAGCTCCTCCGCTTCAACGGTTGCAAATGGATGTTCAATTATCTGAAAGCAATCGAGTGCATATTGATGTTGGCGTCCACAACAGACAGGTCTATGCTGGATTAGTGATGGACCATGCAGTGTTAAAAAACCTGGCAGCCCAATTTGTTCCACAACTAGAAAATCAATTGTCACGAGTTGATTTGGAGTTGCAAGAATTTTCTGCCGAAGTTCGTGAAGAACCTCAACAACAGGCTGATACGATGTTTCAGGATCCTCGATTCCATGGACATCAAGAAACGAAAGATCATTCTCAAGATGATTCAAGCGTTGCGCCAAATCTTCTGAACCGCCCCCTAGAACACGGGTTGCATTTAGTGGCCTAGGAATATGGTAAAAAAAATGAGCCGCAAAAAAGGAGCATGACGATATGGATTCCATAACGCCCACACAGCCGAGTTCTTCCCTTACCGGAAGCGAGAATGTGCAGGAAGCGGTGTCAGCTTTAGGTGCCGATGTCTTTCTTCGGTTGCTGGTGACACAGCTACAAAGCCAGGATCCTACCAACCCAGTCGAAAATGAAGATTTTGTCGCGCAATTAGCGCAGTTCACAACCTTGGAACAAACGACGAACACGAATGAATTGTTAGAACAATTGATTGATCAGGATACACAGCGTACGCAATTTAATCTCGTCAATTTAATTGGTCGATCGGTTGTTTCGGAAGGTGATACCGTCAGTTTAGGGAAAGAAGATCAGCCCATTTTGGCCTACGTTCTTAGTGATCCGGCCAGCCGTGTCACGATCGAAGTTCTAGGAGAGAATGGACAAATCCTCCGCAGTATTCAATCACCATCTTCTGGTACATCAGGAGCGCATCAAGTGCCATGGGATGGGACTGATGAAGGTGGTAACCGGTTGGCAGAAGGGGTCTATCAGTTCAGGGTACGAGCTGAAGATGCAAATCAAAAGTCCGTGTCTAATTTCACCTTTTCCCGTGAACGAGTGGCAAATATTGTTTTAGGGGCTGAACAGCCCGTCGTGGTTCAGAGTGGCAAAACCCTGAGTAGTCAGGACATTATTTCGATTCAATAACCCTAGCAGCATGCCGAACACGGATGTCCGAGATGCTCGTCACAAAGGAGTAAGCACCTATGGGGATCTCTTCAGCGTTTTTTTCAGCAACGAGTGGAATCAATGCCATGAGTCGGGCACTGAGTGAAATTGGGAATAATATCGCAAATGCTCAAACCGTTGGCTATAAAAGCCGATCGGTCGCGTTTGGCGATTTATTTGGCGCCCGAATAGGAGGAGGTGGTGGTACAGGTTCCACGTTTGTCGAGGGGCGAGGCGTGCGTGTATTGGGTATTGATGCGAGTTTTACGCAAGGGTCACTCCAGACCACGGCGAATGCCCTGGATATGGCTGTCGATGGTGATGGGTTTTTTGCACTCCAGGATGCGGCGGGTGCTAACTTTTTTTCTCGAGCTGGCCAATTCAATGTTGACGCTTCAGGGAATATCGTGAGTCCAGCCGATTTACGTCTTCAAGGGTATCAGGTCGATGAAACAGGAAGTATCTTATCGGCGATTGGTGATCTTGTTCTGACAACGACCCAACAATCCGGAATTCCTACGACAACAGTTAATATGTCTGGGAACTTATTTTCACAAGCTGTGTCCGCCACACCAACGACTGCTGAGCTGTTGGCTGACCCTGCGAGCCCGGCCATCTCTCAATTTAGTTCGGGCGTTCGAGTATATGATTCACAAGGCAGTGGTCATGATTTGACGGTATACTTTACCAAAACGGCTGCGAATACTTGGGACTATAGCGTACTAGCCAATAATTCTGAGGTGACGGTGACGGCAGGGAATTTCGATGTCAATTCGGGCAATGCTCTTGTGGCACAGGGAATTCTTGGGTTTGATACGGCTGGGTTATTGGATACGGAAAGTGCTCTCACCTATTTTAATGCGGGTGGGACCGGTATTGATTTTACCAGCCCAGTCGGCGCGACGAATCCTACGGCTCCCACTTCCGATCAACAGATTGCCTTTGATTTTGGCGCAAGCATTACGACTGATGGGGGAACGGGAACAGATGGAATGTTGCAGCAGGGGTCACCTTCAAACTTGTTAACCTTGTCTCAAGATGGTTTTGCGAATGGGACCCTCACTGGGACCTCCATTGGAGAAGATGGCTTGATTACGGGAACCTTTTCCAATGGCGTCACGCAGGCGCTTGGGCAAGTGGCTTTAACCCGTTTTATCAATCCTGATGGTCTCCAAGCGGTTGGACGGAACTTGTTCCTTCAAACAGGAGAATCGGGAGACCCATTGGTTGGCGCCCCAGATTCAGGTGCCTTTGGGAAAGTCTTTGCCAGCACCTTGGAAACCTCTAACGTGGATTTGGGTGACCAGTTGGTGGAAATGATAAGGATGCAACGAGGCTTTCAGGCCAATTCTCGGATTGTCACAACCACCAATGATCTACTCGGAGAACTCGTGAATCTTGGCCGATAACGTCTAGTTGATGAGTAGGTTGGGAAGCCCCCAGTCAGCATATGCTGCCTGGGGGCTTTTTTGTGTGTGTGTTCAATAGGTCTCCGATGTTAGGAGATCGTCTTCCCATCAAAAAACTTACTGTTTAGGTGAGGGACTCTTGCTGCCCTCAATCGAAGCGTCAAAGTTTCCAGCGAAATGCCAGGAAAATGACAAAAAACCGTCAAATTTTATTCAAATTTTAGGAGAATAGTGTAAATGAAATGATTAAGCATCTTGTTTTTTCAGGGTTTTTTTATCTAGCAAAATAAAACTTACGTAGAAAAGTTGAGTGGCATAGAGGTTGCTGACTTTGGAAGAGGAAGTCTAGAGAAAATCAAAAATTTTTGCATGTGAGGTTATGGTATGGCTGAAGAATCTGCCACTGAAGCGGCCCCGGTCACCGCAGGGTCAGGAAAAAAAATGATGATACTAGGGCTTGTGGGAGTTCTGTTGCTTGGAGGAGGGGGCGGAGCCGCCTGGTTTTTTATGAGTGGTGGCAATGAGGAAGAGGAGCAACATGCCAAAGACACGCATACGGAAGTACCGGGCCCCATCATGGAACTGGACCCGTTTCTCCTAAATTTAGCGGATCGAGATGAACTTCGGTTTCTCAAAGTCAGCATTAAATTGGAGTTAGACCGACCCGAAGAAAAAACGGATTATCAAAATAAAGTGCCTGCCATTCGTGATGCGTTACTTGTGCTGTTAAGCAGTAAGGAATCGCAATTGTTACGAACGGTGAATGGAAAACGGAGAATTCGGGAAGAAATTATGACACGCGTTAATGGGGTCATGGGCAAGGGAGAAATTTCAAATGTGTTTTTTACGGACTTTATCATTCAGTAAACCCGAAAATCGTGAGGAACCAAAGGTGGGTCGTAAAAATGAAAAAATGGCCAGGGTGATGAGTCCTGCCCCTTCTGGCTTTTTACTATTCACCATTTACTAACGTAAGCCTATGGAAAAAATTCTCAGCCAAGAAGAAGTAGATGCTCTGTTGCGTGGAGTGACCGAAGGGGACGTTGAAACAGAAGTCCCAGAAATTGAGGACTCATCAGATGAGCCTGTTCCTTATGATTTAGGGAACCAGGAATGGATTGTCCGGGGTCGCATGCCGACTTTGGATGTGATTCATCAGCAGTTTGCTCGACTCTTTCGTCTTTCTCTTAGTGAGATTCTGAGAAAGACAACTGAAGCTACCGTCACCAGCACATCCGTCATGAAGTTTCATGAATTCACCAAACGGCTTCCCGTCCCTGCCTACCTTCAAATTATTACTATGGAACCTCTTCGGGGCATGGCGATGATCGCGATTGATGCCGCAACTGTCTATCTTCTCGTCGATCATTTTTTTGGTGGAACAGGACAAACCCATGTGAAACCTGAAGGACAGGATTTTACTCTGATTGAACAACGTGTCATGCGAAACGTGATGTCGATGGGATTGAGGGATTTGCAGAAGTCTTGGGAGCCAGTTCAAAAATTGGTGATCAAATCCGGACGGATCGAGATGAATCCTCAATTGGCTTCCATTGTCCTTCCTGGGGATATTGTCATTGTGGTGACGTTTGGTATTGAACTCGGCAATTCGGTTGGAGATATCCATCTGTGTTTACCCTATGCCATGTTGGAACCGATTCGAGACCGTCTGCAGGTCAGTTTCCAAAGTGATTTTTTTGAAGTGGACCATGGATGGGTGAAGCGATTTGCAAGCAGACTCAAGGAAGCTCCCGTGAATATCTCTGTCAAGTTGGGAGAGGCAAAACTATCGGTGGAAGAGTTTCTGCGTTTTGCTCCTGGCGATGTGATCACATTAAACCAATCCACCACGCAACCCTTAATCGCGACCGTGGAGGGGGTGCCAAAATTTTCAGGATTTCCAGGAACCTCTCAGGGTATGCAATCGTTTCAAATTCAGGACATGTTGAAGGCCGAATAAGACACCAATAGTAAAGTGAGTACATGGTGAAGGAAAACCTCAGGAAACATGGAGAAGACCTATGAGTGAAGAAGACCGCATGGATACGGAAACATTTGATGCCGAAAAAGAAATGATGGAAGCTCTGGCCCAGGAAGCTAGTGCGAAAGAGCAGAGTCCTACTCAGACTCAGACCGAGACGCCATTAGCCCTTTCAGGTTCCAATGGCTCTCAAGATCAAAATCTTGATCGAATTTTAGATATCCCTCTTCAATTATCTGCGCAATTGGGCAATACGCGGATGTTAATAAAGGACCTCTTGCAACTAGGCCCAGGGTCCATCGTTGAGTTAGATAAATTGGCAGGCGAACCGTTAGAAATTCTGGTGAATGAGCGGCTTGTCGCTCGTGGCGAAGTGGTCATGGTCAATGAAAAGTTTGCCATACGTCTAACCGACGTCATTAGTCCATCCGAACGAGTTAACAAGCTTCGCTAATAAGGAAAAGGTATGAAGGGAAACGTGAAAAATAGGCTGAGGAAATTCTAATTCGTCTCACTTTTCATCGCAAACTTTTCACGATCACATTATGGATTTAACTCATGAAGCAATCAAGATGGCAGGGGCGTTGGCCCTTGTCATTCTCATCCTATTGTGCGGCCTGGCTTGGGTGCGACGTACATTTGGGGAAAGTCTTGGAAAGGGAGGAGAGCCACTCATGCGTGTGTTGGGTGGATTGCGTGTTGGGGCAGGCAAGCAAATCATGCTGGTTGATGTGGCGGGAGAGGTTTTAGTGCTAGCAACGACGGCCAAAGAGATGACTCTATTAACAAAAATTACAGATGAAGATCGAACCAGTCACATACGGTCCCTAGTTAATCCCATGGTTGGAGGTATAGGGGCGTGGGTCGGACAATGGTCACAGAAAGGTTCAGAGAAGAATGGCGAAGAAACATTATCCTCCACGTCTGCTGTAAGGATGTCTCAATGTTCATGAATGATGCTCATTTGAGCCAGAGAAGTTTGGCTACCAGAGGGATGAGATATGTAAGCCTTTTGTGCTTTTCGGTGATCGGAAATGTCATCGGCGGACCCATCACTGCAA
>JAVJHY010762704.1:0-71444 GCA_035593235.1 Phascolosoma agassizii | reverse complement strand
ATAATACCAATTGTTAGTACAAAATTTCCAATTACTGATTTACTCATTTTTTCCACTTTACTTGCAGGTAACGGCCCATGTAGCTGCAGTACGAAGCGAATGCGGAGTATTGACAGCTACATTTTGTTATAGCCTTTTATTTTCAAAAAATAATTTGTGCCGAAAAAAGATTATTTAATTCTATACCTAACTATTGGTATTCTAGATTTTTTATTTGTAAGAGAAGCTCCATTTTTATCAACAAATGGAGAGCCTAATGCAATTAACCCTCCATCACTTTGAATTCCTATTGATACAATCATTGATGATTTATCAAATGGGGTCTTTATCATCCCAGTCTTATTAAAACTTATATCTTTGGTTCCATCTATATTATATCTTGCAAGAGCGAAATCATATAGGCGAAATTCGTTTTCTAGCCTAGGTACCACTCCAAAAACAATTAATTTTTCATCTGCCTGTAAAAAAGCTCCTGTTGGATATATTGTTTCAGTGCTCACCTTTTTCTTGATTATTCCAGCATTCCCAAAATTTTCATCAAGCATTCCATTAGAATTAAATCTAATGAATATTAATTCATAAAGTTTTCCTTCTCTAAAATGAGACCGTCCTACTAATGTGATCTTACCATTATTCAGTAATGTCAATGATACTACCTGACTCATAAATCCATCAATATCAACCATTGTATAGTCATTCTCTCCAAATGCTGTATCTACAACCCCATTAGACTTATAAGATGCTACTAAAAATTCATGAGATGATGCCGTTCTCTCTTTACGATTAGAACAGCCTATAATTAATTCTCCATCAGGTTTCATAGAAATTGCACCTACACTATCATCGTATCCAGCAAAATCTTTAGTTACTACACCATCATCACCAAATGCAGTATCTAAGTCACCAATCTTTGTATATCGAATCAATAATAAATCAAGATCATTTCCATTAAATGTAGACCCTGAGAAAATGATTTTATCATCTGGTTGAATAAAAATATTACTCGCATTTATATTCTGTTCTCCTAATCTGGTTATTCGAATACCATTATCTCCAAAGCTTTTATCAAGCTGGCCATTGTTCAAATATCTAGTCATAACATAGTCCCTTTCATTTGCATTTCCTAAAATTCCAGCTACCACAATTTTTCCATCGCTTTGCAAAGCAGACATCCCTCCATAGTAGACATTCTCTTCAAAATCCGTCAGTACCATCCCCTTCTTTCCAAAGCTATTATCCAGACTGCCATCTTCATCAAATCGCAGTAATACAAATTCATTACCAGTTGATTTTCCTTTTATAGATTTTCTGTTAAATAGGGCTCCTGTTACAATAAACTTTCCATCAGGTTGTACAAGAATCTTATTCGACATCATTGGCCCCTTGGTTCTATGAATAACTTTTCCACTATCACCAAAGTCTAGATCTAATTCAATCGACTGTCCCGATCCACTAATTCCTATTAGGCTTAAAAATAATATTGCAACAACTGTTCTCATCAGATATTTTTTTATCAAAAAAGTTATTTTCCTCAGGATTTATTAATTCAAATATGCCATATTACATTTCCATTGTTTCGAAAAAAGGTCTTACTTAGTTTATTACTGTCAATAAATATTTTCAATTCCCAAAGCAATTCAAACTGTTCTCTCTTTAACTACTGATCATGAGTAAACCATAATTATTTTTTCCATTCTAATTGGCTATAACGGCCCGCATAGTAGGCGGGCCGACCGGATGGGAGGACTGAACTACTATGAATTGTTGCCTTCTGGCCTCTTTCTTCTTTTTCTATTTACTTCATTCCATTCTATTTCGCTTCACCGCGATTCCTACTTTTATTTTCTTAGTTGTCTTTTGCCGCATTCCTAAGTCCAGTTGGAATTTGTCAAATCCTTGTGGCCGGGTTTTATTCAATTCATTTCATTTCTATACTACTTAATTCTCAACAATTCAATTTCATAAAGCTAATCAATTACCCGAAACTTTTATCTTACAAGTCTTATCTTTTTTTTCAATCGCTATTTCAAAATTAACCGTACAATCCCCTCCTGCTCTTAATCTGCAAAACTTAATTCTTGAAATCGAATAAATTAAAAATCACTTCTCTTAATTTATTCGGCTGGTTAGTTCTACGGATTTAATCAACCACTTGACCTTTTCAATTCCAACGAATTTCTTTGTATTAATCTGAACCAAATCAAGCTTAATTCGGTATAAATTAATTCTATTTCTAAATCACAAATTCTCACAACCTTGTTTTTGTCAATTTAATTTGGTCTAGATATTTTTATACCAACCTCTCCGGCCTTCCGAGTTTGATTAAATCTGAGGTGAGTTCAAATCGCAATTGCTCCGCGTAGTTCTAGACCTAGTCGTTCTTGCGGCTTTTCGTGACATCTATATTTATTTTTTATTCCTTCATCTGCTGGAAGGCAACGGCCCTCATAGTAGGCGGCCTGACCGGATGGGAAGGATGAGCTACTATGAATTGTTGTCATCAGTTTCCTTTTAATTCATAATCCAATTGTAGTATTTCTTCACAGCCCGTTTCGTAATTCATGTTTCGCAATCTTACTCCATTAGTAAAACTTACAATAAAATCACCAATGGAATCAATTTTCAACACTCCACCTGTAAGCTTACAGGCTAATTTTCTATACACATTTATACATCTATCTGGTGAGTCTATCTTTAATTCATACGCATACATTCCCTTTCCTATTCCATCTTTTAAATCAAAATTAATTTTCAATTCATCCTTCTTAAACTGATAGCTTCCAGTATGTTTTTTAGTTACTAAAAGTCTTCTAAATGTTTCCAATTCATTCTCAGATCTTGATATTGCTTCTATTTTTCCTGTTTCAAATACCTCAACATAATATCCAATAATTTTTGGAATTCCATTTTTTGAATGGTCTACTATTAATTCAATTGCTATTCCGTCATGGTCCAACTTTGATGAATGAGGGTAAATTGCACTAATACTCATTGTATCTGGATTAAAAGTAAAAATATCTATTATAGATTTATCAGTTTTTTGAATTGTGATTAACAATCTTTCTTTTCTTTTTCCTTTTATCACATCAATCAGAATTAATTCAAATGGTCTAATATTAAATGTATCCATCTCACTTATTTCAAACTTAGCAATTCCTGAAGCTTTTTCTATGGTTGGTTCTTCTTCTTTTAATACCTCGAAAAATCCAGTCCCTCTCAAATCAATTGTAGGTTCAAAATTCCAATTGTTTTGTTCAAATCTAAAACTGCTTTCTTTAACAGGTAAAACCTCCAATATACTTTCATAATTAGACCTGCATGAAATAATTACGAGTACCAAAATCATTATTTTTCCAAATCTCATTTTTCTTTTGTCTTATTGATGACAACGTTTGGCTACCTGCAGTAGCTGGCGGTGTATTTGGTTTGCGTGTTTGCAAGACTGCCAGCTATTGACGGGTATCTTTTGTTAGAGGCTGTGTTCATTTAATATTTTCACATCCAAATCAATATTAAATAGAATCATTTTCAGTATCTAAATGTTTCGTAGTGGGCAACATATTCTTCAAACTCTAGAAGATATTTTTTATCCATAGGATAATATCTTGCTTTTTTGAAAATCAGACCCTTCAAATTTCATGAAACTAACATAAGAATCCTATTCTTTTGCATTTATCAACTTTTATTAATATGAAAGACCTACTTTCTTTCTAAGGAATTTAAGGTTTTTAATTTGACTCAACATAAATTCGGCAACATCTGCTCTTGATATTCTTAATTCAATTTTTTCATAAACATTAAAACCGAATTTAAAATTACTGGTTCTTTTTCCATTAGTCAAATTAGCAGGTCTGACTATAGTCCAATCAAGTGACGAATTCTCAATTTCTGTTTCTTGTAACTGATGGTCTCTAAATGCATTCTTAAGAATAAAAGGAACGATAATATATTTCATGTACCATGGTAATATTTTTTCGCTATCTCCAAATCCCAATGTGCTTTGGCAGATGAGTCGTTTTACTCCATTCTTCTCCATTGCGTTGATGATATTAACTGTACCATCTCTTCTCACAGTTGATTTGTCAGAGGCAGGCATTCCCAAACTACAAACAACAATTTCTTGATTTTTAATTGCATTCTCGACATCTTCTGGATTTAAAACATTCCCTCGAATAGTTGAGAAATTTTTGTTCGAAATTTTTAATTTTTCTGGACTTCTTGCAAAAACGGTTACGTCATATTTCAATTCCAATGCTTGCTTTACAAGTTCTTGCCCTGTTCCTCCTGTTGCTCCAAAGATTATTAACTTTTTCATTCGTATTACTTTTTTTGTTAAAAAATATAACACAAAGTTCAGCATATAACCGAACTTGAAATTGAACAAAACCGACAAATTGCTTTGTTAACTCATCTGAAGGTGTAATTCTTTAGGAGTGTTACCAGTATATTTTTTAAAGGCTCTTATGAAATGGGATTGGTCTGCAAATCCATTTTCATAAGCTATATTAGTGAAGGTGGTATAGTCTGATTCTCTTAGTTGATTTAAGGAGAAACTGAATTGAACGATTTTAGCAAATTGCTTGGCAGTAATTCCTATTTCTTTGGCAAACCTCCTTTCGAATGTTCTTTCTGTAATATAAAGTTGCTCTCTCAACTTGTAAATAGGGATTTTTCCTTTCGAATTTATAATCGTGCTGATGGCAAGTTTTATGGCATTATCTGAGTCAGTTGAAGAATGACTAACCAATTCAAGAATATATTCAGTGATCAATTCAACTTGTTTTTCCAAATTCGAACTTTTAAGCGAGTCAACGATTTTTTGAGTATCCACAGCTTTGATTTGATTGAGATCAAAACATTCATCATTAATTTCTTTGGGAGCTATATTTAGTAAAATTCTTGTGGCAAAAGGATAAAGTTGAAAAACAATTAATTTATATCCTCCTTGTATCTGAAGTTTAATGGGTTCAATGGTTTGGCCATAAAGAAAGAAATTGGACAAACTCTTATTTTTAGGTAAAAGAAGCATTTCAGTTGAGGTTTCCGAATAAATTATACCAGGGTAACCATCTGCATAAAATGGTAGCTCATGCAATTTATCTTCTCTATTTTCAAGGAATAAAATATCTTTTATAAAAGATTCTATTCGTTTATCTTTTTCAATTTTCTTCATTTCCTTTAATTGTTTTTATTTCATAGCCTCTAACGGTCTGGCTAAACGCAGTAGTGACCGTATGGGAACTATTGCCGTTTTAGCCGTTGTTGGGCACAGCATTTATTATACTCTAAAAGATAAAGTCTAAGGTAGGTTTATTCTAAGCAGCTTTGACAGAGATTTGGAAATCTCCAAGGATTTTGTTTAGCTCTTCCATAAATTCATTTTTCATGAATTCATACTGTTCTAACATCGAATTGTTTGAATTGTCTTGATGAATTTTTATCATCTTATTAAGTTCATCAATCTGCTCAAGGATATCTGAAACCCTCACTATTTTGTCGTTTATTATATTTGAATTACTCATTTTTATTAACTTAACTAACTAATAATTAAATATTTATACTCACTTACTCATTAGTATTTCTTCCAAATTCAATTTCAACATACCCTTTTGGAAAGGTTTTCTTTGTCCAATTCTTTTTAGTTTTACTAAACCAATTATCCCAATATACTAAATCTATTTTTGATATGCTATTTTTACTGTGCCCTTCTGGGTATAATTCAACAGTATATGCATCTACATTATAGCATTCTTTTGCCCTTCTCAATCTAAATCTCTCATCAATTTCCTTTCGTTTTTCTTTATAAATTTCATGATCAATTAATGTAACAAAATCAATATCATTTGGATTTATTTTTTGAGTCACAAAACTACCATCAATCCATTGAGTAAAAGCAGGGCAAATTTCTCTACTAAAATCTTGAATAAACTTTAAATAAGATTCAAAGATATGTTTGCGTGTTGATTTATCATCAAATTGATTTATGAAGAAGTCTTCAAATTCAGTTATATTTAACCTAATCCTTTTGTGTGGCTCTAAATGACCTTTTCCGTCAAACTTCAACTCCATAATTTTCTCAATTTCTTTTATCTAATCTTCGATAAAGATAGAAATTTCTTAATCTTTTCTGACATCGACCTTATCCAATTTAAAGTTTCGTCCTTCGTTGTGCCCAACGGTCTCGTATATGCGGCGTGACCAGCTTTTGCTGGGCATGACCGTCATATACAATGTTCTCTGCTGGCATTTTTCTTTCAAAGTACTCTTTTAGTTGAATTTAAAAAAGTTTAGTGCTTTGCAATTCTTTACGACCAAAGGGACTAGGATGGCAATGTATTGTAAATAGCATTTGACTATGTTCTTTTGGTTCCTTCAGACTATCTTATCTCTACTACGAGATTATTGACTTGCATATATAAGATTTTAAAGATTTCAATATGATCTCATTATGTTTAATTCATTCAACCATATTAGTCTATAAATCAATAACACAAAATCCAATATGTATATTTCCAGTTTCCTTATCAACTAATAATTCTCTTTCCTGAACTGTTCCATGACAGGTATTTTGGGAACAAAACAATGAACCGCCAGCAAGTCTTACTAACTCATTCTCTTCATTATTTGTAATTTCCCATACATTACCTACTATATTTACTTTGTCAATTTCAGAAATTGGAAGTTTGTTTTCTGAAACAATAATACGATTGTCGTTATTCACAAGTTCCCAGTATTCCTTGTAACTCGGAAGTCTTTTATTAGCCCATTTGCAATATGCTGATGCATCATTGTAGCTTACTTGTGTGACAGGAAGTTTTTTGGAGGACACTTTATTAATTCCATCTGGTTTTTTCCAATAAGCATTTTCTACTCTCTTAAAATTATAAACATCAATCTGAACTATTGACCAACCATACTTTTCCGCATCAGTAATGTAATTGGTGGAATCCACAAAGTTTTTAAATTGTTCATAGGTAACAGCTTGAAGTTTTTTTCTAGGTTCTTTTTTTACTTGAATACAAGCAAATATGAAAGAACTAATCAATATTGATATTCCTATTCGAGACAAATACTTATAATTTATATCCGCTCTTTATTAATTTGACCAATACATGTATTCGTCTGATTCTACCACTTCTTCATTGAGATGCTTATCAATAAAAATAGGACTTTTCAGTGCTGATGGCCACAAAGGAGCTTTCTGTTCGGAGATATGTTTCTCTAGCAATTTCTTTAAAACAGCCGTCTGTCCTTTTTCAATATCAATCAAATTTTCCTTTTCTGTAGGGTCTTCATTTAAGTTGAATAACCAAGACTTTCCTTGTAATTCATCTTGCATAAATTTCCAGCCTCCTTTGATAATGATTGAATTTTGACCAATTTTAAAATATAAAGCATCATGAGGAGCTGCCGAATTTTCCTGACCGAGAAATGGTAATAAATTAACACCATCAATAATACGGTCTTGAGGCAATTCAGCATTGGCTGCTGCCGCAGAGGTTGAGTAAATATCTATACTGGAAACAGGTTTATTGTAGACCGTTCCCCCAGGAATCTTGTTCGGATAATGTACAATATAAGGAACATGAACACCTCCTTCGAAAAAGCTAAGTTTCCATCCCCGATACGGTTTGTTGACATTAGGAAGGCCTAGATAATTTGGTGAACCATTATCACTTGTGAAAATGATGATGGTGTTCTCATCCAGACCATGTTCTTTCAAACTATTCCTCAACTTCCCAATTCCTCTATCAATTGCTAAAACCATGGCGGCCTGAACACGTTCGGTATGGTCTGAAATGAATGAAAGCTGGTCGTAATCACTCTTTAATGCCTGACAGGGTGTATGAACTGCCCAGTAAGCGAGGTACATAAAAAATGGTCTATTTTTATTTTTCTCAATAGCATTGCAAGCTTCGTCACTCAGGTAATCTGTCAGAAAACCATTTGGTTCCATTCTTTGATCTTCATTTCTTTGAATGGCATAGTTGAGATTTTTCCATAGGTATTTATCAATAGGGTCAAATGGTAAATTCGCATTGACGACATTTGGATGATCAACGGGAAGGTATAATCCCCCATCGAGGAATAAACTTTCATCAAAACCATGGCTGGTTGGAATATAAGAGCTGCCTCCTCCCAAATGCCATTTCCCTAGCATTAAGTTGTGATATTCTTGTGATTTTAATAACTCTGCTAAAGTAATCTCAGACTGAGGTAGTCCCATTTCTTCCATTGGAGGAGCGTTATTTTCAGCTTCTTCATCATATATTGGCTGAGGCCCACTTTGATTATCACTATGTGCCATATTTTTCATAAAACCTGGTGGAGTAGGAGTATATTCAAAACCAAATCGTGTAGAATATCGACCCGTCAATAAGGAAGCTCTGGAGGGAGAACATACCGCATTTGCAGAATAACCATTTGTACACAATGCCCCTTCTTTTGCTAATTGGTCAATATTAGGTGTCTTCACTTTACCGTTTCCCAATCCATTGCCATACGCACTGATTTGATTGAAACCCAGATCATCAACTAAAACGACAATAATATTTGGTTTTTCATTTGTCCTTTGTGTCGGCCCGTCTTCCCATTCTACTGGTTTGTTTTGAGCTATAGGATTTTTCAACCTACTCATTAATCCAGCCAAGCGACCTTTATTGTTTATGTACCAAGCGAAACCAATTCCAAATAATAACACAAGGATGCCAACTAAGATAAGCCACTTTCTGTTTTTAGTTATTTTCATTTCGATTTGAAATTTATTTTTTCAATCAATATTTGTATAAAGAGAGAGAGGGAGAGGAAAATGAAAAATACCAGCATCCCTAAATTGCCTATCTGAATATCACTAGCAGTTGGGTAAGCAAAGGTTTTTTCAATGGCTGCGATTTTATTATCATGATATTGTTGAAATTCCCCATTCGTTGCCATCCCTATAAATGTTCTTATACTCCGGTATCTAACCAATGCGGCACTTGTCCAATTTTTTGCGTTGTCAATTCCCCAGACTTCAACTGAAGGGTTTATGGCTGTGCCTGAATAGACTGGATAACTACCTCTTTTTATAAGATAAGAAAATACATGGTTGGTATAGTTTTCTAGTACTTCTTCACTAGTGCTTCCCATGGATTTACCATTGACTTCAATGGGCTCGTTATAAAGTTTTACAGCATTGACCATAATTAAAGGCTTGCCATTATCCTTTTCTAACAAACTTCTTAAATTATCTATATTTTTATCAGGATGTAACTGTTGGTATTTATTGACATAGTGGTCTACTTCACTTGAAGATAATGCGGTTTCAAAAGCACCATGCCACAATGAGAACAAGAGGTAAATGAGAATGAAAACGCCCCAGTTAATTACTGTAAGTCGTTTATACTTTGTGTTCATATAGAAGAAAGTTTATAATCAATTCAATTTTTTTTCCAAAACCAAAACAATCCAATAATTAAAGCGAGGAAGCCCAATATATAAAGGGCATTATTACTCAACACTTTCATCACTGATTTTTTTCCAACTTCTCCTTCTGCCGAATACCCTTCTTCCATTTCTATAACGCCTACTGATTTGGCATATTCATTGTATGCATTCAATAATTCCTTAAATTTTTCTGGAAATATTTTTGAAATATCTTTTGTTTCCCCTGGGTCAGTTTTGAGATTGTACATATACCATTTATTATCACCCAGAGGAATATTGTTTTTTACAATTTTGAAATCTCCTTGATAATAGGCGGAACTATTGGCAACTTCCAAACCGACGCCCTCATTTTCATTATAAACAGGTATGGATAAATCCTGAATATGCGGTAATAAACTTTTGCCTGTAATGGGAGCGTATAATTTGTTGCTCCTTGGTTCCATTCCCACCAATTCTAAAACAGTAGGAACGATATCTGTGATAAAACAAAAAGCATTAGTTCGGTGACTGCTTGGAATATTTTTACCTGAGATAATTAATGGGGTACGGACTCCGCCTTCACCCGTATAGTATTTAAAAAATGAAAATGGGGAAGCTAAGGCAAAAGCAAATTCAGGACCCAATGCACCAAAATGTCCTTTTTCACCTACTCGTTCCACATCAGTATGATAGCCATGCTTTTCTTGCCATTTTCGCATCATTACATTTCCTTTAAAATCTCCTCCATCAGGTCCATTATCAGAGGTGACCACAAAAACGGTATTAGCATAAAGCCCTTTTTTTTTCAGGTAACGGATATAACGTCCGATATGAAAATCCATAGCATCCAACATACCAGCCATTACTGCCATATCAGTTGCATAAGCATCTTTTTCTTTTTGCGTGAGTTGCTCCCATTTTTTAAACTGTGGAAACATATCATTCATTGCAGCATTGGAAGGGATGATACCGATTTCCTTTGCTTTATCAAATCGCTTTTGCCTTAGTGCATCCCAACCTTCTTTATACACATCAAGATAAGGTTCTACAAATTTTTTAGGTGCTTGGATGGGCGCATGTATGGCTTGAAAAGCAATGTAAGAGAAAAAAGGAGCGTCTTTACTTTGTTCTGATTCGTGAAAGCCAATTGTTTGATTGATATAATCTTTTGAAGAATAGAAATCATCTGGCAAATCAGTTTTTTCCCCATCCGCATACCATTGAGCCGTAGCTTTCATGGGAAGATAACCTTTGGCTTCGTAGTTGTCTGCACCAGAAGCACCCAAGATAAAAGAACGGTCAAATCCCCTTGCAGGTGGCAAGGTGTTTTTATCATGACCTAAATGCCATTTGCCAGTAGCATAAGTATTGTATCCAATTTCCTTTAAACGAGTGGCAACTGTCTGCACCCGATTATTTAATACGCCACCATAACCAGGTTCATTTTCATAACCACTTGGCAACATTTCAGGTAAATTGGCTACGCCAGTTAAATGACTATCCGTACCTGTCAGCAACATCGCTCTCGAAGGAGCACAAACTGGGGAAGCATGAAAATTGGTAAACATCGTGCCTTTCTGGGCCATTTGATCAATATTTGGCGTGCGTGCTTCACCTCCAAAACTTCCAAAATCCATCAAACCAGAATCATCTACGAGAATGAGTACTATATTGGGCTTGGTTTCTGTTTGAGCCCAAGCTTGTAAGCTCAGGAAAACTGACAGTAAGATCAGTATTGCTTGCGTTTTCATACTGGCCTATTTTTTAGACAAAATTTCCATAATCTTTTGGGCAGTTTCATGTCCTGAATTTTGATTTTGTCCTGTCACAAATCGTTCTTCTTCATCGACTACCGTTATCGTTGCCAACATATCACTGATTGAATGGTGATTCGCTTTATAGTTTGCACCTGCTTTTCTCAGTTCTTTTTCTGGATGGAGTGGAGTAAATGTAATATTCAATTGGTCAAGTTGACCATGTGTCACACCTGTCATTGTTCGACCTTTTATCAACAAATTACCAGTGGTATCTCTTGCCTGAATAAATGCCAAAGCTCCATGACAAACGCTTCCTAATATTGGGGTTTGGGCATAATAAGCTTCGCTTACTTTTTTTGCCAATATTTCTGATTGTCCCATATCATAAGCTGCGCCCCATCCACCAGCAAAAAATACCACATCGTATTTTGTAAAATCAACAGCTGATATAGCTAAAGATGTTTTTACTTTTTGTTGGAATGCTTCATCCTTCAAATACCTTTTATCTGCATCGTCTTTTATCATATAATAAAAGGACTGTGGGTCAATCGGAATTTCGCCTCCCTTAATACTTGCCAAATCTACTTCCATATTGGCATCTAAGAATTCATAATAGGGAACTGTCATTTCAGAGCCAAAAACGCCTGTAGGCTTACCTGTGGTTTCACCTGGTTTGTTGAGTACGCCATGACTAGTGGTAACCACCAAAGCTCGTTTACCTTTCAAGTTGTATTGTTGACTACCTTCAAACTTTGGATGCAATCCCATCCAATTAAGGATCTTTGGTGACAAGAGCACAAGAAGTGCGATAACAACTAAAAGGATACCTAGAATTTTCATGATTTTATTTTTCATTAGATATGATGTTTTTTTTAACTAAAGCTAAAAGGACTAATCTTTCTTCCAAGAGATGTTCTTAGTCACCCATCCAACTTTGATCGTAATGTCCAATTGACTGCCATTTTCTTTCAAGACAGCATCATACCATTCTCCTTTTTTGGCAACATATAATTTGCCTTTCCATTCTCCATTGCTGAATTTGACATCTTTAATAATTTGATTTCCCACATTTGCTTCAGCATTATCAGAAGAAAGAATTTTACCATTGGCAAGGCCATTATCTTCTGTAATTTCAATTTTGGTATTGTCCTTACCTGCATTCCAAATTCCAGCTATTGATTGTTGGGCATTCATTGTGGTCATTGAAAATAGGATGCAGAATGTTAATGCAATATTTTTCATTTTAAAGAATTTAATAAGACGAGATAATTACTTTATTTACTCACAAAGGAACGTATAAATACTAATGACCTACTATTATAAATAGCCGAAGCGGACAAATAAGAGAAGGAAACGGATAGAATAAGATGGGAAGTGATTCTTAGTGTAATTAGCTTTGTGCTAACCAATCCAGAAATGCGGATGCTTTTTCTTTACTAACTATTATTTTTTCTTCAAAAGGAATATTGAGATGAAGTACCAATCTTCGATTAAAATACTTGGCAGCATTTTTAATGGCTTTTCGATGAACTAGACACTGGCGATTGGCTCTAAAAAAATCAGGATGGTGCATTTTATCTAATTCTTCCAATGTTTCTGTTGCTGTAAAAATTTGATGGTCAAAAGTGAGCAACTTAACGATACCATTTTTAAGATACATCAGAGCAATATTATCAAAATTGACCGGAATGATCTTTTCTCCTTGATAAATCAAAATGGATTGACTTGTTGCCTCCACTTTGTTTTTTTTCATGAATTGAAATAGCTGGGCAAGTTTGTCGTCTTTTGGGTTGGTTAGTTTTTCAAATTTTTCAATTGCCTTTTCAATCGTTTCAGTAGTGAACGGTTTTAGTAAGTAAGCGATTCCATTAGCATCAAATGCATTTAACGCATATTGATTATAAGCTGTGCAAAAAATAACAGGTGCTTTTGCTTCTACTTTTTCAAAAATCTCAAAACTCAACCCGTCTGAAAATTGAATGTCTGAAAAAATCAAATCTAAATCAGGCTTGGTTTTCAAAAATGAAATGGTATCTTTTATGGAAGTAGTCGTCTTGATTATTTCAAAATTGTGACGAACCTTTTTAATAGAATGTGCCAAGTCATCAGCAGTTATTTTTTCGTCTTCTATAATTAATATTTTCATCCTTCTACTAATTTTACTTTAACGGTAAAAGTTTGTCCATCATTTTCAATGCGAATTTTTTCCCCAGAAAACATTTGGCTTCTTCCATTCAAATTAGACAAACCAGTGTTGGTTGAAGTAACTCCTTTCTTGGGTTTTGTTTCATTTTTAATACATAAATAATCGTCCTTTACCCATACACTAATTTTTAAGGGATCGTCTATTGAAAAAGCATTGTGTTTGATTGCATTTTCGATTAATGTGATCATGGTAAAAAATGGCAATTGTTTATTTAAGTAAATTTCATCAATAGTGACTTCATAATCAATTGCATTTTCAAACCTGACTTTTTGCAAATCCACGAATTGCTGACAATGTCTCAATTCTTTTTGCAGTGACATTGATTTCTGTTGATTATTCAATGAATTTCTCAAGAATTCGGATAAGCCAACGATATATTTTTCGGCTTCGTTGGGTTTACTTTTGATCAATGATTTTGAAACACTCAACGCATTAAACAAAAAATGAGGATTGATTTGAGCCTTTAATAATTTGAATTTATTTTCAAGGTTATCATATTCGAGTTTACTATTGTCTTCAATTAAGCGAAGTTTTTCCTCTCGAGAATAAATCAAATCCAACAAGAGGAAAATGATGAAGTTGCTAGAAATATTTATTACCAATCGCAATATAAACACTGTCTCCTGAGAAAAAGATATTAGACCAGGTGTTATAATAAGAGTTAGATCTTTTGTTAGAAAAACTAATAGAAATATCAAACATAGTATACTAATTCCGATTGCCCATTTTGGATAGTTCTTTTTTTTAAAAGAATGGAAAATTAATATTTGAACTCCCCACCAAAAAAAAGCACCAAATAATGTCTTTGACCAAAGTTCAAAAAAAGTTTGAATTTTGTATTCATAAACAAGGTATAATGGGGTTAATATTAGAAAAGCAATTACCGGAGTAGATAATAGCGCTTGAGAGATTATTTGTTTCCTAATGGATTTGTCCATTTATTTTCGGTTTGCTTTTGTGGGTTGGTTTTCTTTTGTTGCTTGCAGAGAACGGCCCTCATAAACGGCGACCTGACCGGATGGGAAGGATGAGCGTTTTATGAATTGTTGTCTTCAGTGTTTTTTTATTTCAATTTAAACATCTAACTTAATTTTGTATCATTTTTATTTAGAATAACTACATTAGAACTTTATTTGATTAAAACAGTTAATCACTCTATCCCATTAGCAATAAATGAATGTTCGAAAGACCTTAATGTTCCTATAGGTTTAACCCTTACAGTAATAATCATTCCGACAAAATTAGTAAGATCGCGTATATTCAATGCTCTGAAGTCTCCATCTAATTTTTCGAAAGAAGGGATTTCAAGGAAGATATTTCTTGTTCTCTCAGTAAGGTTATCTAGTATTTTTGAACCTTTCAATTCTTTTAATGATGTTTTATAAATCATAATTTTTAGTTCAAGAAAAATTCTTAACTCCTGAAAAACTCCAAATTGATTATTGCTTTCATCAGTTACAATAAATGGTGAGGATAATTCTTCTAATTCGACTTCTTGAAATCCTTGAATTCTTTTAAAGTTAATTGTACCTTCTCTCCACTTTAAATTTAGCAATTCTGAAAGTGAAATTTCATTAATTTTTAACAACTCAAATTTTTCATACATTTCACTATCGTATGTTCCGTTCATTTCAATATGAAATCCAATTGGTTTAATCTCTTCAATCAATATATCAATATTTAAATCAGGTTCCCATTCTTTACTTAAGACTTCATGAGCAGTACATAGTGTAATTCCTAGTCTTTTAGCCTTAGATATCGACTTAGAAGAAAATCCATTTTTTGATATAAAAATTCCTTTATTGCCTTTTATATCGAGCAACTTGGAGTGAAAAGCATCTATCTGTCCTACTGAGATTTTTCTTTTATGATCTTTACACTCAACAATAATACTTATTTCGATTCCAGCAGTCTTAGTTTGTATTAAAACATCAACTTGCCTTTTCCCATCAATTCCATTTACATAAACATTATGTTCTACTCTTTGATATTTATCATTTTCTTTAAGTTGATTATAAATAGATTCAACTAATTTTTCAAATCCGGTTCCATCATTATTTTTGGTCATCTGATTATTATTAAATATGATAATTCTCTTTGGATTTCACTCTCACTCTAGTAGAGTTCTCGAAAGTCAATTTGGCTGTTTTTTACATTCATTGAAGACAACGATCCCCATAAACGGCGGCCTGACCGGATGGGAAGGCTGAGCGTTTTATGGATTGTTGACTGACGGTTTCTTTTTTTGGATAATTTCGCTCATCCCTTTTCGATTTTCGAGATTAGTCACTTCTTATTTTCTACTCTACTTGCTGCTTCCTTTTGTTAGATCTGAACCTGTTGAATACTTGCGGCCGGATTTTTTTATTTAAATTTCAGTCAATTAAATTCAATCTTAAATTTTCAACTCCTTAAAGCTAATCAATTAACCGAAATTTTCATGTTAGAATTATTATCTTTTTTCAATCGCTTATTTTCTAATTCTTAAAATTTAGCAAAATCAAAATATCAACTTTACAATTAATCGCTTTTTCATAATTAACCGCTAGTCATTTTTTGTGCTTAATTCGTAAAACCATAATTCTTATAATCGAACAAATTACCACGCAATTCGCTCGAAATTATCGACAGTTAATTTTATAAATTTCATCAACCAAATTGACCTTCTTAATTCCAACGAAATCGCTTGAATTAATCTAATCAATCTTAATTTTGAAAAACTTTAATCTAGTGGTAAATACTTTGTCTCCGGAATTTTGTTTTAGGCAATTTGATTCTCTCTAGATATTTTATTTATTACCATTTTTTCCGGCATTCATAAGTTCGATTAAATCCGAGGCGAGTTCAAATCGCGTTTGCTCCGCGTTTTTCTAATCCTGGTTTCAGCAGCAATTTTCGGAACAACTCTCTTTATCTTTTTTGCTTTCTTTAAGCTACTGGCAGTCAACGATCCCCATAAACGGCGGCCTGACCGGATGGGAAGGCTGAGTGTTTTATGGATTGTTGACTGACGGTTTCTCTTTTGGATAATTTCACTCATCCTTTTTTCTTTTTCGCGATCAATCTCTTCTTATTCTCTACCCTACTTGCTGCGTTCCTTTGCCAAGTCTATATTTGTTGATTCCTTGCGGCTGGACTTTTCTATTTAATTGACTAAAAATCAACTCCTTAAAGCTAATCAATTACTCGAATCTTTTATGTTAGATTTCTTACCTTTTTTTCAATCGCTTAGATCTAATTACTTGAAATTTAGCAAAATCTAAATACCAATCTCTCAATTAATCGCTTCTTCATAATTAACCGACAATCAGCCTCAATTCTTAATCTGCAAAATCATAATTTTGAAAACAGAACGAATTACCAACCAATTCAACCGAAATTATCGACTAATTAGTCCCATATATTTCATCAAAAATTTAATCAGTTTAATTCCAACGAACTCTCTTGGATTAACCTAAATCGAATCAGTCTTAATTTTGGAAAATCTTAGTCTAGTGGTAAATACTTAATTACCCGAATCTTGTTTTAGTCAACTTGGTTCTCGCTAAACATTATATTTCTTACCATTCTCTCCGGCCTTCACAAGTTCAACTAAATCCGAGTCCAGTTTAAATCGCGTTTGCTCCGCGTTTTCTAATCCTTGTTTTCAGCAGCAATTTTCGGAACTACTTGCTTTGTCTTTTTTCCTTTTTTTAAGCTACTGGCAGTCAACGTTCCCCGTATACGGCGTAGCTGATTAGAGAACATGATTTGCGGGTCAGCCATTTTCAGCTATGATCGCTATACGGTTTGTTATCTGCTTAACTTTTTCATTCTTGTTAGCTCTTATTTTATATATAATTCTGCAAAAGTAATGATTGTTAGCAAATACCTAAGTATTCTATAAAAATGTTCAATTATAAAAAAACTAAATTACTTTCAACCGTTGTGTTGTGTTTTATTGTATATTAATTGTTATATTAGTTAAAGGATATTATTCAACCTCCCCAAAAGTACTATAATCATGAAATTATTAATTAATCTTTTTGCCTATTCTTTTATTTTTTTGTTTTGGCAGTGTGCTGAAAAAGAAATTAAGCAATTTGATAATAAGCATAATTATCAAAGACTGGAGAATCAGGAATTAATGACTTACCAAAAAATTATTAATGAAAAAAGAAAAATAGAATATGCTTCTATAAAATATTTTCCGAAATCGAATTCAGTAAAATATGAAAAAGTTAAGTCTACTTCTTTTAATGCGTATCTTATAAAAAAAAATAAAAACCATTTAACAATAGATACATCTAATTATTTTTATACAGATTCTAACTTCAATTTAATATTAAGATATAATGACTTTCTTAAAGACTCAACTATTGCTGAATATTCGATTA
Organism: Phascolosoma agassizii; assembly: GCA_035593235.1. Classification (NCBI taxonomy): domain Eukaryota; kingdom Metazoa; phylum Annelida; class Sipuncula; order Phascolosomatiformes; family Phascolosomatidae; genus Phascolosoma; species Phascolosoma agassizii. Next base: position 53,700 of record JAVJHY010762704.1, on the reverse strand, counting down.
CCTCTACCTCTAATAGAGATATAATTATTGCCGTAGATATTGAAAATGATGATCTATTTGATGTCGTAATCCAGCATCGGAATAATGGACTCATTTCTGTTGATGCTAACTCAGAAATTCAAGAAATTGTTGATTGTATCGAGGGGATAAACCCAAATGGCCAAAGTGTATTCAATCAACTTTTGGAATGTATAAATTTTTTTAGTCCAGATGGCACAAGTAATAATATAAATTTTGAAGACTTTTTAAGTGAAATATTTAACCCAGAATGTCCAGATGATCAAATAAATTCTGCACCAGGACCAACATATAATGATGTTTATAATAAAATTATAAAGAATATGCTAAACCAAGCTCGTCGTGAACGAAATAGTGATTCTCCAAATTTAGAATTATTGCATTTATATGAGGATGCTGCAAATTTAGCTGAAAAAGCACTTGAACTCAATACAACTTTAGAAGATGTTTCTCTTGATCCATCTACGCAACAAGAAGTTATATTAGATTATACTAGTGCTGTTTTGAGGCTACAACTAAAGCTTAATGAGATAGGTAGAGTGATAAATAGTTCAGATCCAATCGATATTAATTTCCCTCCACTTAAACATCCACGTTGTCAGGGTCGAGAAAATGATAATGAAAGAGGGACTTTATTTACTAATCCAGATTTTTGTAAATCAAGAGATTACTTAGATTGTTTAAGAAAGCAACAGGATCCAATTTATAATTTTACTGAAGGTCAATGTTATTTGGGAGAAGGTCCTGCCGGCGGAAAAATAATTATATGCAATAAAAAAGAAGGAGATGAATTTTCTCCACCAGATATAAACACACCTACTCCTGGGTTGGATCATTCAGGAAACTGGACTGACCCAAATGCACCAAGGGTTAATAACCAAATAGAGACAAAGTATATTAATTTAATTCCAATTGGTGATATTTTGGTAGGACTTTGTGCCGCTGGTGGTTGTCCTGAGCAGCCGGATCATTAAAAAGGTAATTGTATTTGTGTATTCAATTAAGTAATTTTTTTTGGTTGCAGATAACGTTCCCCATAAACGGCGGCCTGACCGAATGGGAAGGCTGAGCGTTTTATGGATTGTTAGGCGCATTTTTCTTATTTTATATTGCCACATCCCATTTTCAACCGAGGTCTCGATTATCGTTCCTTTGAGCAAATCCCCTAAATGAAAAAATTTTGCGATTGAGTGGATTCTAAAATTTTTTCTTATCTCGCTTTCCGACTTCCAACCAAGCGCAAACATTCCCAGTTTGTTATATCATGCTTTTCTCATCACCTGCTCAGTGAAACAGTACATATCATACTTTGCCCACATTTCCTTTCTTTTTGCGAAGATTCAATCAACAAGCTTATCATGCTTTCCGACTTCCTGCCAGGAGCAAGCTATCCCTATTTTATACATCATGCTTTTCCCAACATCTGCTCAGTGAAACAGCACATTTTATTCCTTGCCCCCCAATTCTTTCTAATTGCTATATTGATAAAACAAATCTTTCCTATTTACTCAATCAAGTCTTCATGTCTTTTCATCATTTCAAAACTTTTTTTTGACCAGTTGCGCCTAACGGTCTGCATAGAAACCGTGCTGACCGTATGGGAGGCATGGATTTTCTATGCGTTGTTGTCGATCGTTTTCTCTTTAGTTTTCAATTATTGTTTCAGTCCTTAATAAAAACACATAACTAAAAATTGCCGCCCTAGTAAGTTGAAGTAATTCAAATGTAAATTTTTTCAAATCATCTAAAGTAATTGAAGAATCGTTCTCATTATTTAACGGTAAAAAATCATGTTCCATTTGGTTTCTGATTTTTTTAAAGTGTTTAAATATTCCGTTTCCTAAATTTAATTCTACTGCAATCGAAAATATTGCAACTAGGTGTATATTTCTCTTTTGATCAAATTCATTTCTACGATTAAAGAAAAAAGATTCAAAATAATCCTCACTATTTCTTTCTAAGTTATATAGTAATAGAACTCCATTCATTATTTTATCAAGGATACTATAAATTAGTCTGTAGCTACTTCTCAGTTCTTCAATTTTATAACCTAGTAAATCTTTATCTTCTGAAATTGATGAAAAAGTTACATCATCAGGGAAAGTATTAATATTTTTAATGTAACTAAAGTATAGATATCTTGAATAGCAAAACTCAGATATAATTCTATTTACATAACCATCTATTTTTCCCATATCAGATTCCTGATTAAAATGGATGCTTCCTGAACGTTTGCCAATATTTAAATCATCAATTTTTGAGTTTGAACAATGACAATAGATTGAATGCTCATTTAATGCTAGAAAGTTATTTAATGTAAATTTTCTAAATTCATCCAATTGTACAAACTCTTTATTTTCCTCATCTCGATTTTCTTTTATTATGTCCTCTGTTAAGTTATAACCGTCTTCTTCAATTATTAGTTTATTTATTTTCAAATTCTTCTTAATGGAACTTACTGCTGATTCTGGTGCACCATTCTCAACAGCTGTTATGTAGGATTCACATATATTTAAATGAAGTGATAGTGTAGAAGAAAGTAAACTTGATTCTGCAAAATTATGTAACAGATCTCCGTAATTAGCAAAAGAGGTCCATCTTTTAGGGAATTTCAATAAGTTTATTTTATAGAGTTCCAAAGCTTCTATATTTCTTCCTGCTCTTGATAAAAATTGTGCAAGATTAGTCCGAATGTTGTATTCCCTCCTGTTATCTCTCAAACTTTTCAAACATTCTCTATAAATTTTTATCCCTTTACATAATTCTTTCTCAATGTCATAGATTGAATTTAAGTTTAAAAAATCCAAAACTATTCTACTGCACATTACTTTTCTTTAAAGTGTAAAAGTCTCTTTCTAAAGGTTTTATCTTTTTCGCAATCGATCTGGAAACTCTAGCTAAGTCAATGATGAACTCAGAGAAGAAAAAGACATTTTCAAAAAGAAGCTCACATCCTTTGTTGAATATAGATTTAGCTGGCGCTGAATAAGTCAAATTCGGTTCAGCTTTATGCTTAAAAGTTTTCATCTGGAGAGGCTTATCTTCAAAATGAACAATTCCTTTTTGAATGGCCATTAGATAGATGATGGTTAAAGCACCAAACATTAAATCTACCTTGTGCCCTCCTTCTAGTTGTAAATCTTCCAGATTGAATCCGCTAGATTTCAAGTGCTTAAAACACACTTCTATTTTATACCGTTTTCGATAAAGAAGAGATGCTTTTGGAATATCTTCCATGTTGGTCATAATATAAATATACTCCGCTTTATTTCTTGGACTATTGTTTTCAAAAACAGCTAGTTTCACAATATAATCTGCTTGCAAAACAGCTTCCACACTCTCCAGTCCAGTCCAAGACAAATAGCGATGAATAATTTTTAATCCCAGTTTTCGGTCTTTAATTTTGCCACGATGCCAAAGTTCTAATTTGAAGTTGGCACGAATACGCATTACAAAATTAATTTCTCTTTTTTCTAAGCCTCTCAACCAAGAATAGCCAATGAATTCCCGGTCTCCAGCAATATACAATTCTGGCAAATCCACCTCGCTATATTCCCACCACTTTAATAATTGATCCACCAAATTCAAACGCTCTTTGCTGCTACTATTACCTTTTTTCTCTAAATCTTTCCAAACTAATGGAATAAAAACGTCTTTATAGAGCAGGCCGATTACCAATAAATTAATCTTGCGTTTTCCAAACTCCCAATTCGTACGATCCAGCAATAAATAGCAATCTTTATTCCTGCATAAAGTGGTGATCACTAACAGGCATATCCCACGTAAAATCAATAAGGAATTACCCGTTTGAAAAAACCTAATCAAGCGACTATAAGCGGTTTCAAATTTTACTGATTCTCCAAGAATTTTACTCATCCTTTTTGCACTCTTATTCAGGTTTGTACTTTGAACCGCTAGCATACAACAGCACAAAATGAGAAGTTGGCTTAATTTTTTCTGACTAACTTCTGGGAAATACTTTTGTAAGTCCTTAGAATTATTTAATTCTACCATAAGCGAATAAAAGATTTGTCGTGATCTCTTTTTATTCGCTTTTTTTATGCCAACTCCTTTTTATATCTTCATATTACAACTTTTTTGTGTGCAGTAGAATAGCCTCAGTAGTTAGAATAAATAAATTAAATATGGATAGATCCAAAGCAAAAAGACTAGAACAAAATTTGAAAGGAAAGGAAGTAAAAGGATACAAGGTTATCTCTCTTATTAATAATGGGAAATCTGCTGCTGTTTTCAAAGCTAAGGATTCAGATAACAATTTTTTTGCTTTAAAGATATTTGATAATGATATTATTGAAAGATTTGGGCATAAAGTGCAGGTGGATAGGATTGAAAAAGAAATAGCTTTGAAAAATCATGAGATTCGAAATTTGGTAAAAATATATGAAGGTGGAACAGAACTAATTGGAGATGCAAGATATTATTTTATCATTATGGAATATATTACAGGGCATAACCTCAAAGACTATTTGAAGTCAACAATTGTTAATGAAGAATTCGTAATAAGTTTATTGTCATCGTTGTTTAATACTGCTGAAAGTTTAATCGAATTGGGTATTGCCCACCGAGATATTAAGCCCGAAAATATTATGGTTGATAACGATAGAAATATTATTGTTATGGATTTGGGAGTATTGAAACTAATTGGAAATAGAGATTTTACTGATTTAGAGCAAAAAGAATTTATTGGTACATTAAGATATGCTGCTCCTGAATTTTTATTAAGAAAGGAATTGAATAGCATCCAAGGATGGAGAGCAGTAAATTTATATCAGATTGGAGCTACCTTACATGATGCAATAATGGAGAAAGAATTATTTATTGATGTTCATCCTTTTTCTAGACTTGTACTTGCTATTAAAGAGGATATGCCTTTGATTAATAATTCAAAATATTCTCCTGAATTAATACAATTAACAAGGGATATGCTTTCAAAGGATTGGGGGAAAAGATTAAGGATAGTCACTAATGATAGGATTCAAAAGACAATTGATTTTGAACTTAGTGTTAAAGATGACTTAGAAATTGAACTAAGTAGAGCATTAAAAAAAACGATCAAAACTAGAGCCACATTTGATAATATTGTTAATATTAAAAGAAGTAAAGAGGAAAATGATAAAATTCAAAAAGGAAATATTCAAACCATTATTGGAAAAATAAAAAAATATATCTACTCATTAAAACAGGAAGGATTATATACTGAAATACAATTTGGAGACCTATTTGATGTTTCTGATATGTATAGAATTAAACCAAAGAATATAGAAAGATTGCAGTTCGTTAGAATATCAGGATCACTAGGTGATGGTTTTTCACAACCCCTGTTTTTCTTAATTAATTGTAAGACAGATAGTCAATTCAATACGATTATTGAGTTTGTAGGCTTTTTACTTTCACCAATGCTTTCAGATAAACCAAATTTGGAAAAATCGTTACTAAATTCATTGATTAACGAATTAGGAAAAATTGATATAATGCGTGGAATGAAAAATACATATATTATTCCTTTTGTTTCAGTCTTTAATGGGATTTTTCAGGATGGTGATTATGCTAAAAAAAAGATTCAAATTGAATTTGTAAAAGTGTTAAATAGAGCTAAAGACCAAATGGAATCGGAGGTATACCAATTTCTTAAGAAGGGATATGAATTTGCGCCCAAAAAAGAAACTCCAAATTTTTATGGAGGATATCAATCGCTTGACTCTGATGTAAATAAAGAAGTTAAGTCAATTGTTTTAGGACGTACCCCATAAAGAAGACGACAGCCAACAATCCATAGCAGTTCAGTCCTCCCATCCGGTCGGCCCGCCTACTATGGGGGACGTTCTCGGCAAGCACAAAAAATCAAAAAAATGAAACGAACAAAAGACATTACAATTTTAATCATTATTTTAATCTGGGGAGGATGTAAACCACTTAATCTTATCCCATCAATCCCAGTGGATAAAGAGTATTCATTAAGTACTAGTCAAATTCAATCAATCAACGGAAGTCTTACGAAAACTCCAATGCAAGTCTATGACCGTTTTGGAAAAGGCTATTATCTCCAAGATATTTCAATTCCACAAAATTCTGAGATTGCGGGTATTTTTAGATTACATTTTTGGGATAATGACAATTTAACTGGACAAGGTTTTGATGACCCTACTTTGGGACCTGCAGCAAGAGCAACGATAATACAGGTATTTGAAGATTTAAGTATACTGCTAGGTGGTGTACCTTCTAGCCCATATCCAGGGCAAACCAATCCATGTCCAAATCCTTTTTCTGCTCCTTTCCCAACTTGTCGATTTATTGAAATTGATATAAAACAATCTACAGTTGGAATGCCTTCCAATGCATTAGGTGCTGCTTCACAGTATTATGGACCATTTGCAACATTAGGTATCGATGAAGGTAATGTGTCGAAATATATTAAATCCGGTTATGATCCTTATTATAATTTATCTAATTTCCCAAATGGATTCAATGGATTCTTTCATGGGTATATGCAATTTAATTTTAACTACGATTTCTTTTTTAACTTAAATAGTACTTCAATACCATCTAATGAATATGATCTGTATACCATTGCATTACATGAAACGATTCATGCTTTAGGTTTTGCTTCTTTGATTAATCAAACAGGTGGTAGTAAATTAACCCTAAGTAGCCCAGGCATCTATAGCCTTTATGATACTTATTTGGTGGATGGATCTGGTAACTCACTAATTGATTTTGATATTGATAATGATTGTTATGACGCCGAGTTTAATTCCTCAATTGTTAATCCAGCTTCATTAATTGGACCATGCAATACTGTCGATATGCATTTTATTGGGCCGGGTAATATTCCCAATAATAAAGTTTTCACACAATCACCCTTCTATGCAGGTTCTAGTTATAGCCATTTCAATTGTTCCCCTACTCCTGGATATGCAATGAATGCAGCAAGCCCCCTTGCATATGTCAATAGAACTCCGAACCTTGCTGAAGTTCAAGCACTTTGCGCATTAGGTTATGATGTACAAAGTACTTATGGCGGAGCTTTCCCTGCTTCAACTGCGAGTTATTCAAATGCATGTCCTTCTACAGTTAATAGAAGTATAGCTGGGGTCAATGACTTTAGAACCTATTCTGCAAATAACCTAGGAACAGATTTTCAAGTACAAGCCGGGAGTCCTTTAAACTTTACTTCTACTGATTTTTTACAGAATGATTTTAATGCCCAAACTATGTCTTGTTTAAAAGTAGTTTATGGGGGAAGCACTTCTAATTTAACTAATATAGCATTAACTAATTTTACCTACACACCTCCTTTGGGGTTTTCAGGAGTAGCCATATTAGCTTATCGTCCTGTAAATAGTTTAGGGCAAAGAGGTAATATCACTTATATCTTTATCAATGTGCTACCTGTTGCTTTACCATGTATTCCTTCAGGTTGTAACCTAGTGTGTAATGGAGACTTCAGTAATTTTGTGACAGGTTTAGAAATGAGTGCATTTTGGATGGTTAATTCAAATATGAACTCACCTACTCTTTGTCTAAATAGTGGAAATAATTATATAGGATTGGCTTCCCATTCAAGCACTAATAGGGAATCAGTTGAACTTCCATTAAATAGACCCATAAAAACAGGTTGTACCGTGACAATTAATTTTTTGGCGGCCAGGAATGCTCATACTAATAATACAAGCGGCACACTTAAGTTTAATATGCTTGGAAGTGAAAATCCTGCTTGCTTATTTACTACAGGTCTTACTATTTCTAATTCTTGTGCAGGAGCTATTGGGTCATGCAGCAGCTTTAATTCAATCTGTATGGTTGATATTCCAATAACAAATCTATCCCCATACCCAGCAGGTTATTGTCCATTACCTAATCCAAATTTTCAATCTTACACTACAACCTTTACAAATACAGGTAGTGATATTAATTTTATTATTATTGCTACTGGTACAAACTCTGCCCCAGGATTCTTATTAGTGGATGATGTAGAAATAATAAGCGATTGCGAGATTCCCTTAAATATAACTTCTATTGTAAATCCACTAGGGGCATGTCCAGGAGAAAATGTAACTATTGATTATACAGTTTGCCTTGGAAGTGGTGCCACTTCTAATCCTCAGGATATTGATCTTGCAGCTACACCATTATCAACTGATCTTCAATTGTTTCCAGGAGGAAACTTTATAAATGGAGCTGTTACTATACCCGCAGGAACGCTATCTGGGGGATCTCCTTGCACTAACTTAACATTAAACTTACAAATTAATAATAATGCAGCATTCGGAGTTCCGCTTGCCAATGAACTTAATTTAATCTCTGGAGGTTGTCAACCACTTACAGGTTCAATCATTGATAACATAGTTCCTGGAGTCGGAGGTAATGGTATACATCCTATTCATGAACCGGGAACTGGTCGGGAGGAAGCAACAAGTGTTGTTGAAGATGGAAATGGAAATCTATACGTAACTGGTTTTTTCTCTAATGGAATTACGTTTGGAAATCAAACATTTACATCAGGAAGTACTAAGAATATGTTTATTGCAAAATACTTTAGTGGCTGTTTGGAATGGGTGAAAACTTTTGGAGTAAATGGTTCTGTCAATCCTGAAGATATGCAAATGGATAATACAGGAAATCTATTTATTACTGGAGACTTTTCTGGAAATGTAAATTTTGGTTCTTTCATACTTAGCACTAGTGCAATTGCTAATTCCGAAATGTTTATATTAAAAATGGATGACGCAGGAAATGTACTTCAAGCTAAACAAAGTATTGCAACTGGTGGTGCCTCAATATTAATAGCTAGTGGCAAAAAAATATCCATAGATCCTACTTCAAATGATATAGCAGTAGTAGGAACATATAAAGGCATTATAATTTTTGGAGGACTAGGATCCATATCCTCAAATGGTTTAGCAAATTCATTTGTTATAAAATATAATAATAGTCTTCTAGAAATGTGGGTGAATAGTATTGGATCAACTTATACAACACAAGGAGAACAAGCAGGAGGTATAGGAATAGATGGCTCAGGAAATGTGTATGTAGCATTAAATGTGTTAGACAACATCACCTTTAATGGAAATAATTATCCCCATCCTCATATGGGAACTTATGATATTTTCCTTGCAAAGTTTTCTTCTGCAGGAGCTGGGATAACTGGAGGAATGTCTAATTCATCTACCCTTGCTAAAGTTCAAGATCTAGTTGTGGATGCTACAGGCAATATTTATTTTACTGGAATTCTAACAGGTACATTAGCCGGTATCTCAGCTGCTAACAACGAGATATTAGTAGCAAAGTATAATTCATCGCTTGGGTTGCTTTGGGGACATCCAGCAGGGGGAGCAACCTATTTTGATTTTGGACAATCAATTACTTTAAATAATAATGATCTAATTATTAGTGGGCAATTTAAGCAAACTGCTACATTTCCTACTTTTGCACCAATAACTTCCATTGGAGGGAGTGATCTTTTTGTTTGGAAAATGAATACCTCAGGAGTAGGCTCATTTCTTTCACAAGCCGGTGGAGGTAATCCTTCTAATCAAATTTTAAGTAGAAGTATCCATTGTAATGCAAGTGGCGACTGTTTTGTTGCAGGAAGTTTTAACCATACTGCTCCAGGATTATCATTCGGAGGTTTACCTAATATTATTGCACAATCATCAAGTGACTTTTATGTTTGCAGAATAAATAATTCAGGAGCATTTTATTAAGAATACAGAAAAGCCAGCCGAGAACAAAGTGCAAAATGTCAATAGCCGCTAAGCGCGCCTACTGCATTTGCACTGACCGTTCTCGGCAAGTAAAAGAAAAAACAAAAATGATTAGATTAGAAATAAGTTTATTCTTTATGATTTCGATGAGTATTCTTTCTCTCGGACAACAATCTACGATGAAAATAATGAACGAAAAATATAAAATACTTCCTGAAGAATTCTCCTGTAATATTGAACAAATAAAAGAGGTCGAATCAATCAATAGTGTTGAATTCCCCGATGATTATAAAGATTTCTTATTGAAATATAATGGTAGAGTTGTCTTTCCAAATTACCCAAAATCTGATAATTCAAAAGTCGATTTTTTCCCAATTGAAAGATTCTTTAGTATTGGTGATATTAAAATAATTAGTAGTTCAAAGAAATCAGAAATGAGAGCTTTGATTAATGAGGATTACACCGATGAATTGTTTGATCTTAATCCGAAAAAGCTTGTTTTTATAGCTCATTGTGAAAGAGGAAATTTGCTGATTTATTGCGGAAAGGATGATTTAGGAAGAATCTGTTATGCAAATTATTCGGGAGGAAATGGAATAGAAGAAACCGAATACAATTCAATATACGCTTTATTAGAGAACTTAACGAATTGGGATGAAGAGTACCCGGTAGACCTTTCTAAAATAGATGAAGAAAATTTCAAAAGCAGAAAAATCTTTGAACTAACAGGGTACTTTTTCGACAAAGAGAATTACGATTCTACTCAAGTAATCCAACGATTTAAAGAAGTTTTGGATTTTTATGGCGACCCAAATGTAGTCGATAAACACTATGAAAAGGATGTAGTCCAATCTTACGTCAACTATCCAATGGCATTAAAATATCTGAATAGTATAGGGGCTAAACTCCCAAATAAATTGAGTCATGTAAATAATCTAGAGTCTTTAAAGTTTCTAATCTCCAAGGGAAAAGATTCAAAAGGATTGCTCAATACCACAAGGAATATAGAGATAATTAAGTTTCTTGTTGAAGAATGTGGACATAATTTAAATGAACCATTTGAAGGAAGTTACCCATTACTGAATTATACAGAATTAAGCGGAGGATATTCAAACTGGAGCAGAAACAAACAATATGAAATGGTTCGAGATGTGATAAATTTAGGTTATAATTTAGATTTAAATATTAAAGATGAAAATGGACAAAGTGTGAATGATAGATTAAAAATACTCTTGGAACATCATGAAAAGTTTACGGCGAAAAATAAATAAAAAAGAAGCCAGCCGAGAACAACGGCTAAAACGTCAATAGCTCCCCCTTTAATAAAAAGTAATTGTTAAGCCCGAACTTTCACACTTTCTATGGTTTTAAATCTGTTAAGGCTCAAAAAAATAATAGCCCTGGTTTGTGATAAGATAGATCAAAATAATTGATCGCTTGTACAACCTTACCTCAAACCAGAGCGGGTTTATCTTTGCAATAGAAACCCTAACACCTATTCCAAAAACCAAGAATACTCCCTTCCCCCATCCAAAGCCATTGCTATACCCCTAGTAAAACTAAATGCATTAGCATTCCGATCCAAAAAACGATCAATGTAAGAAGACTTAACAGTACCCGTAAGCAAATTATACAGATTCCACAAATTGATACTCCCATCCTGCCCCCTTGAGAAGTCACCATTCTTATAATACGCTTTAGTCATTAGACTGATTTGGGAATCAGAAATCAACAAGCTGGGAATTTCTTTTTGCAGTGGCCTTGGCAAGTGATTCAACATTCTCGTTTTTCCTAGAATTGTAGCGAACTGCTTTTCAGTTAAACGGTAATCCGAAAACTTAGAAAGTAACTCCAAATGGTTTTGAGAAGAATACTTATTGACTACATCATAAATTTGATTTGCCAAATCATCCAAACTACGGGCTTTAATATCAAGCGAACAACCATCCGTCCAAACACATAAATTTGTACACACTTTTACTTTGAATCCAATAAAGAATTTGAAAGATTGATTAGCATTACTTCTGCTGTTTAAGTTATCCTGATTATAAGCTTTTACCCCTCCAAAACACATGGTTAATTCTTGACCATTTACATATTCTACAATACTTGGTATTTCAGAAATAAAAGCCATTCTTTCATAATAGATCGTTTTTTCATGTTCCTGAAGTTCAATGGATTTTTTATTGCGTGCTTCGAAAATACGACCTTTAATTGGATGGGAAACTCTTACAGAAGCTGGCGAAACATTGTTCCCAGATAATTCCATTGCAACATCGCAGGTATTAGAAATAAAATCAGCTTGTGATATTAATGGCGTATTATCCTTTACAAAAACAGGAATAATATGCTTCTCCTTTATTTCATCCAAACTTATAGGAATCGTATTAGCTTCAATAAATTTGCTTTCTACTATTTCTTCGGATTGAGCCATACCATTTTGATTATTAATTGTTTGTAGTTCCATTGGAATTAATTTTAGTTTGTGATTGAATAATTTTTTCTTTCTGTGTTGCGAAGTCATTTTTTAGTTCTTGGTAAAATTCAGGATACTTGCGATAGAGTTTTTTTAAGTCTTCCATTGATTTGCATTGAGTTATTAATGCCATGACTTCTTTAGCAGTAGTACCTTCATTGCACCAAGCAAGAATAGTTTGTCCAGTTTCTTTTGTAATTCTAAATTCAGATTTATCTATGAACAGAGAAGTCCTGTCTTTACTTGCTTTGCAATTATGTCTTAGGTCGATATCAAATACGATTGTAAATTCATAATCCACACCATCTCGTTGAACTGCCTTTAATCCTACTTTCTCAGGTACATATTTGCCATCTTTCAGATTGAGTACATAATCTTGTTTTGTTCTCATAGTGGCGATCACATGTAAATCTGCCTGTAATACTTTTTGTAGAAAGGCTTCATGACGAGGCGTAATTTTAGCCCAGTTATTAAAACTGTTTCCCTGAAATCTAGCGTGTTGATCTAAGAGGTAAGTCCAGCAGTGGGAAATCGAGTCAAGTATGACAAGTTGTATTCCTGCTCTTATAACTGTGTCTATAGCTCGTATATATCTTTCTGGACTAAATGGTGGGGCGATATCTATCACATTATATTTTCCTAGATGGGCATAAAGGTTAGCACTGCTGTTTTCTGTATCAATGACAGCAATCTTTGTCCAGTCTCGTGTTAACCCAAAAGCCAAGAGAAGAGCACTGTAGGTCTTACCAGAGCCACTAGGGCCTTGTCGCCATTTTTATTTTAGCTTGCTTACGTTCAGCTATTCGTAAATTCATGATTTGGATTTTTTTAAATAAAAAAAGGGTAGAAGCCTTTCAGCAACTACCCATTATGTAATTAGTGTTAATAATGCTAAGTAAAACAAAAGTTCTTTACTCGTTCAAAATTCTTTTGAGGTCATTCTGTAATCGGTGATAATCAAAGTCAGTTATTGACTGTATAGTATCAATGTCAAAAAAGGAATAGAACAACTGATTCATCATTTTAATTGCAGTAGTATTTGATCCTTTCAATAATAGATTATAATCCAACTTTAAGGCACCTTCCAGTACATGGTTTTCTGAATCAAAAAATACTTCATTTTCGTGAATACAATTATTGGCAGGTACTGCGAGGAATACAAAAAATATTTTTTTCACATTGCTTCCATAATCATTTAGTTGTAACTGGTCATTTAAAATATCTTCCATTTGAACGACATTCAAATAGTCTCCTATATCATCAGTAGCTACAGAAGTAATTTCAAAGTCTTTATGCCTAGTAGTCATAATAATTTCAATTGTCTTGCTTATTACCTGGAGGTCTTATCAATGGAGTTGACCTAGCTAAGTTCTCAGGTAATAGAGCATAATTATAAATCTTAATTTTCTCTTGTCTTAAACACTCTCCAACTGTTCCCATAAATTGAATTCTATACACAAGGTTCTTTCCTATTAATGAATTGGAATACCTGCTTTTTTCAGCCCTAGTAGTAATTCCATATTTATAAACTTGACCTGAGTGCAAATAAAGGTAGTTATTACCAATGCAAGAAAAACATTCGTAGATTCCATTTCTCGTTGCTCTAAGAACATATTGTTCTGCTTCATCAAGTTGTCTTAGTTCTTTTGTCAGTTTATCTTTTCTCCAATTGGCTAATTCTACATTGCCTTCCTCATCATAATCAAGGAAATGTTTATTGGTTATTATTAGGATAGCCAAAACCATTAGGATAGATACTTTGGCAATTGACCTTAGCTTAGGAGAACGTTCTCCTTGTTTGGCCTTCCTTGAATTATCAACCCGCTCAATCCTAGTTCTTGTGTAAGATACCATATTAAGAAATTTTGGAAGTGATAGAGTGGATGATTATTTGGAATACGCAAAGTCAATCTCCCTTGAGCAAAGCCTATGGTTATTAGACAATAGCTTGATTAGCTATATACTGTTGCTAAGGAGATTCAAACTAGGTTGGAATTTTAGTAGACAGAATACCACCTTTATAATATGTCAATGAGAAATAGACATGCCCATTTATTTCGAAATACAGATTTAAAATTGAATTAGTCTGAGTTTGTGCTATTTTGAAAAGAGTATTTTCAATCGAATAATTAAAATAGCGCAAAAGAAAGGTAAAAATGTTCAGTATTTGTTCGGTAATAAAAGACAAAATCCTCATAAGTCATTGACTTACAAGGATTTGAATATTATCATAGTACCCCCAGGGGGAATCGAACCCCCACTTCCGAAGAAACTGGATTTTGAATCTTGCTCCATTTGTTTTGATGTGTTTATATATAATTGATTATGAGGTTATTATGATTTTTATATTCAATAATAAAGCCATATAGACCCATAAAAAACCATCAAATGTTTTACCTATGTTTTACCTCGATTGCGTATCTTTACAAAAAGATAATAAAAATCAAAGGGTTATGGCATCAATAAAGGTATTACTCTGGAAGAAGAAAAAGGCAGATTCAGTTCATCCTATTGTTATACGGATCATCAAGAATAGAAAGCCTAGTTATATTTATACGGGGCAGTATATTGAGGAAAAGCATTGGGATGCAAAGAACCATAAGGTTAAAAAATCTCACCCTAATTCTGCTCGTCTAAATAATTTTATTGCGAAAAAGTATGCAGAGGCTAATGACAAGCTATTGGAACTGGAAGGAAAGCAAGATGGCGTTACTTCACAGCTTGTTACTAAAGAAATTAAGACAGAACGGAAGGCGTCCACCTTTTTTGAATTGTCTAAAATTTATCTTGACCAATTAGAGACGCAAGGACAATTAAATAGATTGAGCGGTGAGAAACCACGAATCAAACACTTCAAAAAATTCCTTAATCATAAAGCCATCACCTTTCCAGAGATTAATGAGGTTTTACTAAAGCAGTTTCAAGGATACTTAAAAACGGAACGTGGCAATAGTGAACGCTCTATTGTAAACAGTCTCATTGTGATTCGTACCATTTTCAATTTAGCGATTCGAGAAGGAATTGTAGATAGAAGATATTACCCTTTCGGGAAGGGTGGAATAGTTATTAGATTTCCACAATCCGTAAAAATTGGTTTGACTGCCGAAGATTTGAAATCTTTAGAAACGGTTGAACTAGAGGATGAAAAAGAAAGCCATGCAAGAAACTTATGGTTATTCTCTTACTACTTTGCTGGGATGCGTGTATCTGACGTTTTAAGGTTAACCTGGGCAGATTTTAATGATGGCCGATTACACTATAAAATGGGTAAGAATAGAAAGGTTCTCTCTCTTAAAATACCTGACCAAGCTTCAAATATTTTAAAACAGTACGAGGAGGATAAATCCTCTGAGACAGACTTTGTTTTTCCTGAACTTAAAATGGCTGATCTTAGTGATGCCAAAGATATTCGCAATAAGACCAAAAATGGCAATAAGAAAATCAATGAGAACCTGAGAAAAGTAGCGGAGAAAATTAATCTAGGTAAGCCTCTAACGATGCATATAGCTCGTCATACCTTTGGTAATATTTCTGGTGATCGTATCCCCGTCCAAATTCTTCAAGTGCTTTATCGTCATTCTGACATTACAACTACAATTAATTATCAAAGTAATTTTGCTCATGAAAAAGTGGATGATGCTTTGGATAAAGTATTGAATTCTTGAAACTAGAGTCAATATCAATCTACCTATCCTCTATAAGACCCTTTTATAATCAAGGTGGGAATAGCGATTCGTGCTTAAAATCAATATAAGTACTGGAGCATAATTAGTAAAGGTTGCACGTATTAATTAAGTAACTGAAAATCAACTCATTGCGATTCAATCCAACATGCAAGTAAATGTGTGTTCTTACTTATTATGAATTATTTACACCTGTAATTCGTCTTATTTTCAATAACTTGAAATAAGTTTAGAAGAATGTGTAACCTCATTGGCTTATATAGTAAAACGACTGTATGAACTTTCAAAACATTATAGATAAGATTAAAGATGATACAAATGATGGAATTGGAATTTTGTTCCAACTGTATTCTGATATGTTTTATGGTTATGCAGTTGAAAGATGGAATTGTTCGGAAGATGAGGCTTGGGAGGTTGTTTATCAAACATTAAATAAACTAATAGAAAAACTACCCGATTGCTCTTTTTCTCATCAAAATCAATTTGATGTTTATATTTTCAAGGTTTTCAAAAGCTATTTATCCAAATCTTATCAAAAAAAGAAAAGCAGGAAGTCGAAATTTGAGATAATCAGTATTGAAGAAACCACAGAAGGACAGATTAGTTCTAGTGAGGTAGCTTCAATCGGGATTGATGATAATCTCCTCTCAAATGTGGATTCTCAAAATCCACTTATGAAGAGATTAGAAGAAGCTCTTCTGCAATTAGAAGAATTGGATAGAGAGCTACTTTTATTAAGGGTTCAAAACTTTTCATATGATGAAATTGCAACGTTACTCAAAATTGAAAACAAGCAATTGAAAGTTAAGCACCACAGAGCAAAACAGCGATTAATCAAAAAATTAGAAAAATCACAAACTTTCAAATAGGATGAAAAAACAATATGATATTCTCGACAAGGCAATCAGTTATGTTTACCTAGAAAGTGATTCATTAGGTGAGTCTCATTCTAAAGAAATTTTGAATAGCAATTTTCAAACAAAGATGTCTGATGAGCAAAAGAAGCGTATGCTTACTCAGTTAAAACAAAAATATGTTGTTTCTACATTCGGAGTTCTTATCACCAGAAAAATAGAAAATAAAGATTGGCAGTTTTTAAGCTTATCTGAAAAGGCTCGTATTCCGTTAGAGATGTTAAAGAAATTAGCTTCTGATGAACTTTTAGTAAGTAGTATTCCTGTTGGATTTGTAAAGAATTTACTGGACTCTTTAGATATATCTTTTCAACAAGCGAAGCAAGCTATTCTTAAATCATTTGAGGCTATAAATGAAGAAGGGGCAAACAAAGTAGGAAGTACGAAACCTGCTTTTCGTAAAAAGAAAAATATAGGAATAGGTGGTAATCCATCGTCTTTTCGTAGTTCAAAAAGTAGAGTTTCCTCTACGAATGAAGAAAAAATAAGTAAGTATTTAATTCATTTAGAAGAACTTTTTCAAACTGATTCAAATGAGTAAAAACACTAGATGGGCATACACTACAATAAATACGTTTGCTACATGTAAAAGGAAGTTTTTTCTTAGTCAAATTTTACCATCATACTCACATAAAATCCCGTTTCGTCGGAAAGCATTTGAGTTGAAGAATATGGTGAGCATCGAAATGTGGGAAGGGAAAGTAGTTGATTTGATAATTGAAAAAGAAGTAATCCCAAAAATTTCAGAAAAGGAAACTATTGATTTTGAGGAAATAGCAAGTAATGCTGTAAATCTGGCAAAGGCGCAATATGTGTTTTCTCTCACTAAAAAATATAGAGAAAAAGGTATTAAAAAAACGAATAATGACCTTTATCAAATCTTAGATATTCATGAGCTTGAATTACCAATTGATGAAGATAGAATAACCCTAGCGTATGAAAATATTAGGAATGCAATTTTGAACTTTCCTAAAGTCATGCTCCCTAATACAACTACCACTCTTTTAGAGTATTTAAAGAGAGCATTTTTTCTTACACCAAATGTTTCAAATCGAATTTTTAAGTTTGATGAAATACTTGTAAGTCCACAAATTGACCTCTTGTTATATAAGAATTATAAACCTGTAATAATTGATTGGAAAGTTTCAAACAGCAGTTTTAGTGATTACTCTCGGCAATTAGTTATTAGTGGTCTGACCTTATACATGAATAGGTTAAAGAAATGCGAAGAAGATGAAAAAGAGCCTTACGACTATGATGACATTACGTTGTATGAGGTAAATCTTGCTAATGGAGAAATGAAGGAACATGACTTTGATGCTGATATAGCACAAGACATGATGGATTATGTTTACCTATCTGGAAAGGATATGACTTTTAACAAGGGAGATAAGGAATGGAAGGACTATAATATAGATGATTTGGAATGGGCAGAAAATGAAAGTGCATGCAATGTTTGCAATTTTCAACCTCTCTGTCGCTTTCTTTTTGAAAATAAAAATCAATATAATGAAAAAACATATCTTGAATTTATTCAAAATACAGAACTTATCGAAGATTGATTTCTCGTATAAGCTAATTTTAATTCAATTGCCTACTATTCTTCAAGATGGAGAGAATGGTACTGAAAAATTTAGAGTTCTCTGGAATGTATTAAAAAAAGTTAAGTCTAATATACAATGTGCTGTTGCGCTTGTAAATAAGAATGGAAATTATTGTTTCGCCATTCCTTCTAACATAGATTTTACTAGCACTAAAGTAGCCGTTAACAGAAGACCCATACAGCTAATTGCAGAAGATAGGATTTATACAGCTAGACATAAATCAGAGCGTTATGAAGATAAAGAAATAGTTTATAAATTTTTAGACTTTAGTATTAGGCAGCAAATAGGCGAACAGTTTAGAACTGAATTGTTTACAGAAGGCGCTCATAATTTTTACTTAAAAGAACCAAAATTTAGAAGACGAGATTCTGAAGTCGAAATATATGAAGGCTTTACTTTTCGATTAATAGAAGGAGATGATGGTGAGTATTATATCGCCCTTGATTTGAGGAATAAATACCTTGAAAAATTGTACTTGTCTCAATTGCTATGGAAGATTAATAAAGTTCAGTTAATTAAAAAATTACGAGGAAGAAAGTGCCTATACCAGAATGGTGATAACTGGTATTCTGTTTCGATTAGCGGATTTGGCAAAGAAATTTCAAAAGAGGAAATAGAAAAAGATGGAGATTTTATAAACGTATATGACTATATCCGAAGGAGTATTAGAAAACCTGTTTTTCATATAGTAAATTTTTTAAAACCAGAACATACTTGTTTGTTTTATACTTATCCTGGTCGAAAGGAAAAAATATTCAAAGGAACAACTACTTTTGCCAAAGTGATTCTTAAAACTGATGACCCTAGAGTAGCGTCTTTACATAGGCAATCAGTTTTAAAACCGAAACTTAGACTAGCGGGGATTAAAAGAACTATTAAAAGATTTTTTCAAGGGTTAACATTTGGCGATACTCCAATTGAGGTTTCAAAAACACCAATTAAGGAAGAATTGAAATATTTTCCATTACCGGCTTTAAAATTTAATGATGGATTTATACTATCTATAGATGATTATGATTTAGATGGAAAACGGATAAGAGAAGATGATTATGCTAGGCTTAGAAAGAAACTTATTTTGCAAAAAGGAATTCTTCCACATAAGCCATTTGACCCTCAGATATTGGTAGTACCGAACTCATGGGATAGGTTACAAATAGATGCGTTTCAAAAAGATTTTGAATCCCTTTTGAAAAAATTGTCGCCAAGTCATTCAGGGTTTAATAAAGTTGTATCTTGGGAATATGATAACTACTTTGAATCTGCGAGTGAACAAGTAAAATTAATTGAATCTGCATTTGAAGAGAAAGGGGTTTCAACGGGTTATGCGTTATTTGTTTTGCCTGACCAAGCTAATAAATACCGTAACTATGTGAAGAATTTTCATGATTGCCTTAAAAGAAAGTTTTTTGAAAAAATTAAATTTCAATGCGCTTCAGCTAGTAAGATTGCACGATATTACGAAATAGTAAAGAATCCTAAGAATCCTCAGTTGATTGAAAAACGCCCTAGTCACAATCAAAAAGGTAAATATAATTCATATCTTTTTAATCTTGCACTAGAGTTTCTTAACTTGAATAGGAAGTGGGCTTTTTCATTGGCAAATAATCTGCATTATGATATTTATATGGGGATTGATGTTCATGGTAATTATATAGGGTTGAGTTTCTTTTTTAAGAATGGGGAGAAACTATTTTTCCATCATATTGAAACAGAAAGAAAGCCAAATAAGCATAGAAATGAGAAAGTCTTTGCTAAAGATATTTGTGATGTAATTATTGCAAAATTGAAACATTTCATTGAAAAGCTTAACTTAGACCCAAATGGCATAGTAGTGGTGCGTGATGGAATGAGTTTTGGAGAAGAAACAAATGCGCTAGAAAGAGTTATTGATGTATTAGACTCAGATGGTTTTGTAAATAAGGAATCATTAAAATGGGGAGTGGTAGATGTTCATAAAAAAAGTGCTATTCCTCATCGTGCATTTTTACCAACTGATAGTTTTCAAGAGTTTGATAACCCAAGAGCTGGAACATTTAAAATATATGAGGAAAGGAACTTAGGCTTTTTATATAATACAGGATACCCTTTTCAAAACTTTGGTTCGGCAACGGCTTTGCAAGTTTTATTCAGAGATGGAAATTTAAATTATGAAAAAGTCATGCAAGATTTATTTGACCAAAGCATGATGGCACTTTCCGCACCAGATAGAAGTAATTCATTACCAATAGTTTTAAAGATAATTGATACATTTTTAGGACACGCAGGGGCATCATTTGACGAAGAGAAAAGTAAAGAAATAAGAAAAGAAGAACCTTCCCAAGTAAGATTATTTATTAATAATTAAGTTGGAATCATGAGCGATATAAGTACTTTATCAAAACAATATAACAATCTTAAAGAGACCTTTCAGGATATAACTGAGGCTGTTATGCTATTGAAGAAACATCAAGTTTTATCTAGCAAAGATATTGCTAAGGAATATCAAAAAATGATTTCTTCAGAAGAAGAAATTGATTTGGCGAGAAAAGAAATTCTTGATTTTTTGTTAGACCTAAACCTTGTTCTTACTGATGAAGAATCTGTTGGAGAATATTTTTCTAAGCCAGTAGGCGAGAAGATTGCTTCTAAGATGAAAAGTGAGTTTAATCTTTTTGATAAAACGTTTGGAAACCTCTTAAAGACAATAAATAATTCTAGTCTTTTGAATGATAACCATTTTGATTTATTAAACAAATTACTTTCTACGCTAGACTATGAGCGTGCTCAAACCTTTCGAAAACTAAGAACTAGTAGAAGATGAAAAACCTTATAAAAGGGCTTTTTACTGAACTTGATACACAGATTAAAACACTTCTGAAGTCTTTGGAGGATAAATCTAATTCTGGGAATGAGAAATTAGAAACATTCAAAGAGGAAACTATCCAATCTCTTACAGACCTAGATGATGCAATACTGGAGTATGTTTCGCAGCCTGACTTTGAGTTGCCAGAATTAGCGTTTTACCACCTTAAAAGATACAATCCCTTTTATGAAGAATTTCAAAATTTAGAACAATTTAGGTATCAACCCATCATGAGATTTAATGGTTCGGATGAAAAACTGAATAAATTGATAAAAAGAATTTATCAAGAAATTAATCCTATTCATCCGCCGCCACTATTAACAACTCTTAGTAATACTGACCAATACTATTGGGCATATCCTGAGTATGGTATAATTGCATTGCCGTTAGGTGAGGAGCACAATCTAATAAACTTACCTGACCTCTATCATGAAATTGCACACTTCGTTTATAATAATTACGCTGAATTCTTTTTTGACTCTATAAATCAATTAGTTCAAAATCATTTTAAAGATGAGATAGATAGAATTCATGAAGAAGGGAGAGACCCTGCTTTAGAACAGACGTTTAACGAAATATCAAAGAAGTGGAGAGAGAGTTGGATAGAAGAATTTGTTTGCGATATTATTGCAACTTATCTAGTTGGGAAAGCTTATGCTTGGACAAATTTCAAAATCAGCTCATTGAGTAGTGGTAGTGATGAAGTATATGAATCAAGTGAGGAACATCCTTCAGATGAAAGTCGAATGAGGATGATAATAAAAGTACTTCCCCTTTTAGACCCCGATATTGATATTAAGGAATTAAAAGATTCATGGAAAAAATTTAAGGATGTTATTAATAACCCTATCCCTGATAATTATGATAACATTTTTCCAGACGAATTACTTCTCAGTATTGCTAATAATGTATTAGAGCAGCTGAAAGGAACTTCTTTAAATTCTTTTTCTAAACAAAAAGAATTAGTAGCAAAGCCAATTATTGATTATTTGAATGAGGCTTGGGAGGTGCTTTTGTCGTCTCCAGAAAAATATCAAGAATGGCGCAATTCGATAGTGTCTGAAATCTATGAAGAAAATTCAGATAGTTAGTTATTGGTTTATTTCCTTATGCTCAAATCAAGGCAACGAGTAACTTTTCTTCACCATATTTTGTATATTACCTATTAATATTTAATTAAATATAACTCACTATGGAAGTCGTTTGCTTAGAAACAAAGGCTTTTTACGAATTGGTGGATGAAGTGGTAGAAAGGATGATGGAACAACGGAAAGAAAAACCACAATGGCTTTCCGCTGAAGAGGCTATGCAAATTCTGAAAATCACATCTAAAACTACCTTACAAAAATTAAGGGACGAAGGGCATATTAAATTTTCACAGCCCATGAAAAAATTGATTGTTTATCATAGACAGTCAATTCTTGATTTTTTAGAAAAACATTCTCACGAACCTTTTTAATTGCCTCAAATGGATTTCAAGAATTATACTAAATACTTCAATTATGGATATTTCCTTTCCAAGTTTGAACCTGCTTTTTTAAAGAAATTGTTAAATGCTACTGATGAGGCTTCTGAAATTAATGAACCATTGAAGGCAGGGAAATCTCAATATAGTAAAGAACAAGTACTTGATAAGTTAAGAGACTTATCAAAATCTACAAATAAAGAGCGAACAAAGGATAAAGGTATAGAGCCTGAAATTTAGTTTCGTTTAATGAAACTCGATTATAATAAACTATAAGGAGAATTTGAAAACTTAAATATAAACCTGAGAACAAGAAGGGCTATTGATAATTCTACTATATACTTTTCTATAGAAACGTAAATGGATAGACCTTTTTATTAACCTGAAATTTCCCCACACTCAGCCGCTGTCAGGCGACATTTAGCTATTATTATATTGGTTACTCATTCATTGTAAGCATAGTAACTTCAGCCACAAAAAATATCAAAGAGAGTAATAATTATTTCAGTGTATCACTTTATACCAGAAGCTATTTATTTTAGAAAACAATAATCTTGCTCGTTCTTTATATCTGTGGTTTTCATTATTCGCTATTGTTTCAAGGTTGTCATAAAATGATTGATCGACCTTGTTTGTTTTGAGTTGGGCGAGTAGGAGATACCATTCTACTTCATTTCGGGTAGGAATATCGAGCTCTTTAGGTAAAACAACCTCATAATATGAAATAGCTTTTTGGATTTGGTCTTTATTATTTCCGGTTTTTCCTTTCATAAAATAAGCATGCCCCAAGTAGAGTTGCGCTTTGATAAAAGCAGGATGATCGGCAGGAATAGCTTCCAATAAAGCAATAGCACGATCATACTTTTTGTATTCAAAAGCGGTGGCTGGTTCCTTTAAAGGATTGCTATCAGGGTTAATTACTGTACTTGGAGATTTATAACTAGCACTCAATTGGGGAGTATCTTTGGTGGCTGCAAACAAAGCGTCAGTGGAGTACTGTTGCGATAAGATATACAAGCTGCCAGTCCCAATGACTAATAATATACTGGCAGCAACTGCTAAACGAGATATTAACTTTCTTCTTTTACCTGTTTTTTTTAAAGGAATCACTTTTACTTGCTGCTCTTCGTCCAACTCTTCGGGAGAAAAAACAAAAGATGTTTCTTTCTGCCAAGTTTTTAATTTAGTGCGTAAATTATCTTCCCGAATCATATGCATTGCTTCCCATTTAAGGCGATGGAGTTGCACTTCTGCTGCTAAATCTGTATCAGCCTCTATTGCTTTTTGAAAAGCCTGCATCTCATTCGGAGTTAATTCTCCTTTTAAAAAAGCATCAATTTTCTCAAAATGTTGATTCATGATATGCTAGATTTTAGAAAATTCGCCAATCGGGGTTGTGCCTTAATTAATTTTTTGAGTCGATCTTTACAACGTTGAACTCTGTTATTCGCGCTCTGTATATTTCCATACCCAAACTCTTTTTGAATGGATTTCATAGTCTGATTTTCACTCCACATAGATAATGCTTTTTGACAATCCTCTCCCAGTTGATCTATAACTTTTCGCAATGAAATTTTGACTTCATCGGTTAACAATAGTCCCTCTTTTTGAAAAAAAATGGCTTCAGGGCTCATCTCATCTGCCAATTCCAAGCCTATATCGACTGTATTCGAATAAGTATTCGTTTTCTTTTGTTGATTCAACCATTGAAATTTACAAATACTAACAATGTAGGTGTTAATTCTACTTTCCCGTTTAAATTTTCCTGTTATGACATTTCTATAAAAGATTATCAGACCTTCTTGAATAACATCTGGTATATCCTGTACCTGTGCGCCCATTCTATAAAGTAATCCATAGATGCTTTTTTGTAAGCCTTCGTTCTTAACAAGGAAGTTGAAAGCTTTTTCCATTTCCTGCCCTCCATGTCGGATGGCATTGATTATTTGCTCGTCGGTCATTACTTAGTAGGGTTATAGCGTAAAAGATACTCAGTTTTCTTGATCAAAATTAAAAAAAATGACGCTATTCGGGTAATACAACTACATATAAAGTGAATGGAACGGGTTATCCAACTAGGCGTTATGATAAAATTTCGTTTTTTTTAGCACACCTGAGTATGTTTTTTCCTTTTACGCTACTAATGATAAAACGCTAAAACAAAATTATTATGAATAGCTTTATCATTAACGTTACACATCCTTCTGGTAAAAGTTACCTACCCCTTATTGTCCATCCTGATACCTATTTGAATGATCTTATTTATTATTGCTGGTCTGTTGGTTATCTACCTCAAGGGAATTTTTCATTTAGTTTATACTGGAAAGGGCATGTATTGTCATTAAACAAACCCATTTGGGAATTAGGACTACCGAACAACACGATTTTGGTAACCACTATACATAAGACTGCGGCAAGCCATTCCTCGATTCAATTTGGAGGTAGGGGACAAAATATGATCTATCGGAAAGAACTGTATAAGGATTTACAAATACAAAACCCTACCCCAAAACCCCAAACGAAGAAAGGGATACTTGGTAAATTAATACAACTCTTTTCAAACTAAAAAAATGGAAGCTATAATACATTGGCTCACAAACGAAAACGGATTGCTCCTGCTGGCAGGAATGGTACTTGGGTGGTTATTGGCGCAATATAAAATGGTCAGTGAGATACGCAAACTCGACTCAGAAATTATTGACCTAAAAATCAATCAATCCGAAAAATTACATGAATTAGATAACCGACAAAGAACCATCGGATTAGGGTTGTTGCAAAAACTACGAACATTCAATGAAGCGAAAAAAGTAAAAGATGTTCAAAATTTGAAAATAGCACGAGACACTTTGTATACGGTGTTTTTCATAGACTTTATCGGCTCGTATTACCAGTTCTTTAATTATGGAAAATTGCTGTTAAACAAAAACGAACTGATTGATAACGAAGTTTTTCCCTTCCTCGAAGATGCACATAATATCCTGACCAAGCTCAATCACCCGGACACCTTGCAATTAACAAAGGAAAGCCCATTCCCATTGAAAGAATATGACCTGGCTTTTGCATTTAATTTTTTAAGAAAGAACATCCGATTTTGGGATCGAAATAGAAGGCAAAAATTTCAACAACTAAAGAATCAATTTCAACATTTTTATAACCTTTAAAAATCTATCATCATGGCTACATTAGAAAAAGATTTGGAAAAATATTGGGACGAGTCTTATAAAAAAGGTGATGTAAAAGCCGGACTCAAATTGCTAGGAGAAGTATTAGGAATAATATCCGTAGGCAGCTTTGCAGCTACAGCATTATTTGTCTGGATACCAGGAATAGGCATTCCAATTACTGGGCTTATGGCTACTCGACTCCTGATGGAAGCAGCAAAAGCTTATAGCCAATTGGATAAAGAAGAACGCCGACAAATTCGTTCAGTAGTCCGGTGGATCAATGGAGGAATTTCAGTTTTGGACTGACTAAATTATTTATTTGCTTATCGGTTTGGAAAGGCAGTTGCTACCTTATTAGAAAAAGGGAAGTTCGACAATGCTGATATTGCGAGTATGACCATTGTAATTGTAGGAACATTATCTGAGATTCCTTCAAAAAACGGCATTCTGACCTTTTGAATTAGTCCTTTAATATGTACAATTTCATGACTTTTAGAAGCGTAGGCTGTGTCATTAATCGTGATTCAGCTTATTCTTCGTGGGTTCACTTTTTCTGTTTTAAGAAAAATTACTATCTTCACCTAACACTTTATCAACAGATCGCTTTGTCCTGTCCCACAAACAAACAATATGAAAAAAACGACCCTCTTTCTCTCCCTCCCTTTAGTTTTTGCATTATTGTTTGCTTGTAATTATGATAAGCAAGTAGAAAATTCTGAGCAATTAGTTGCTTCTGATTCTATTGTAGCGACTATGGATACTGTTGATTTGACAATGCTACCAGATACGGTATTGGCGAGGGTATATTTAGATAGTGCAAAGGTGTTAATAGATTCAACAAAATATAATGAGGCTTTAATTTTTACGAAATACGCTTTAGAATTATATCAGGGGAGTGTGGGCGAGATAGATATCTTGACTGCAAAAGCTTACAATAGACTAAGTAGCTACTACAGTATATTGAATAAAGTTGATTCTTCATTAACCTTAGCCCAAAAGTCAATAGATATTAGTATTAAAATACTGGGTAATGGGAATTTAATAGAAGCATCAGGTTATAATAACATAGGTAATGCTTGGTTGAATGGAGGAGAGTATAACAAGGCATTGTCTTCCTTCAAAAAAGCAGTAAAGATTACAAAAACCTTATCAATAGAAAATACGACTACCGCAGGTTATTACAATGGAATTGGCCTTGCATATTGGTATAATGGAAATTATGAGCAGGCTCTTGATTTTTATATAAAATCATTAGAGATTAGAGTGAAAGAACTAGGATCTAATCATCCTGAAGTGGCAAAATCATTCAATAACATCGGCCTTTCTTGGGCTTATATCGGAAATTTTAAAAAAGCAATAAAAAATTATGAGAAAGCTATAAAGATAACTAAAGAAAATTATGGGCATGTCCATCTTGAAATAGGAAAGTTAAATAATAACCTTGGGCTAATTTGGAATTATTTGGGTCATTATAATAAAGCTGAGAAGTGCTATAATATTGCAAGCACTATTTTTAGTAAAAAATTAGGATTGAATAGTCGTGAAGTTGCAGTATCCTATCAGAATATTGGAAAAAACTTCGTAGACAAAGGCAATTATATTAAAGGACTCAAATTTTCCAAAAAAGCTCTTTCTATTTTTTTAGATCAACAAGATTCAGCCCATCCTGATATAACAAAAGCTTATAATAATATTGGTACTTGTTTACGCAGAACAGGAGATTATGATTTGGCAATTGAATATTCCGAAAAAGCACTTAAACTTTGGCTAAATAAATTCGGACTCCAAAACCCAGAAGTTGCCATTATATATGGTAATATAGGCAGTATTTGGTTTGACAAAGGAGACTACGACAAAGCTCTGACATTCAGTCAAAAGTCATTAGAAATCAACTTAAAAGCATTCGGTATGAAAAATATTGATGTGGCGAGTGATTTAACTGAAGTAGGAATTATTTATATGAATAAAAACAATTTTGAAAAAGCAATTGAGTATTTTGAAAAAGCTGGAAATATTATTTTGAATCAACTTGGGCAAAATCATCTTGGAATGTCGAGTTACTATGGGAATATGGGGACAGTCTACTCGTATAAAGGAGATTATGAAAAAGCTAACGAAAATATAGAAAGAGCATTAAAAATAAATATTGCCCAGCTTGGAGGTAAGCATCCAGAAGTCGCAAGATGTTTTCACCAATTAGGAGAAATTTGGCAAGGAGCAAAGCAATATCAAAAAGCTCTTTCCTTCTTTAAGAAAGCTCTAGAATGTTTAAATTATGACTTTTCTAAAAACTGTTTTTTTTCTAAAATTTCTGATTTAGATAGGTTTATAGATAGTTTTATTGGATTAAAAAATTGTTATGCTAATCTGAATTTAGTTGATAAAAGATATTCCGATTCTCTCTTTTTACATGTTAATGACATGATGTGTTTTGAGAATTTTATCCAATCAAACTTTATGAACTTGTCCACTCGACAATTCTATCTCTCCAAATCTAAACCCATCTACGAAGGAGCCATCCAAATCTACCTCTCGCGAAACAAAAAAGAAGAACTCCTCGAGACTTTCACATTCTCCGAAAAAATAAAATCCCGACTACTAACAGAAGAAGTTAAGAGAGAATACAACGTCCACTTCGCTGCTTTATCCGACTCCCTAAAAGAAAAAGACCATGATTTAAAAATCGATATCGGCTACTACGAAAAGAAAAAATTCCAATCCCAATACGAAACCGATCCACCCATTGACTCTCTCGTTTCCATTTACCAAAACAAAATCTTCGATCTAAAAAGAGAGCGAGACCAACTTATCGAAACCTTCAAAACCGACTACCCCAACTATTGGAACCTCAAGTACAATTTTGAAGTAACCTCGGTAAAAGACGTCCAAAGTAATCTCAAAAACGACCAAGCCCTAATCGAATATTTCACCGGCGACAGCAGCATTTTTATCTTTGTCGTCACCAAAGACACCTTTGACATTAAAGAAGTAAAACACGACTTTCCGCTCGCCGACTGGATCAGCGAAATGCGAGACGGAATGTTTGCTTACTACAATCCACAAAACTTACCTCTGCCAAACGAGCTGGACTCCCTTAATCAGCAATACAGTTCCTATGCTTATCAGCTTTACGAAAAATTACTACTTCCAATCAAACAGGAAATACCTGATGAAACAAAACTTATAATTGTCCCAGATGGAGTATTGGGCTACCTCCCCTTTGATGCCCTGCTTACTGCTCCACTGAAGCATTCAGATGGTTTCCGAACAGCCGATTACCTTATCAAAAATCACCAAATCAGCTACGCCTATTCTGCTACACTCTGGCTAGAGATGCGTAATAAAGAAGTCGCCCCCAAAAAAGGCATTTTAGCAATGGCTCCTTCTTTTCCTAAGCGGCCAGAAGAACTAGCTTTACTTGCCGAGAATAAATATGGTATTCGGGATAGCCTTTACGAATTAAAGTACAGTATTCCGGAAATTGAAGCAGTTGACAGTATCTGGGGGGCAGATTTGTTATCTGATACCACTGCGCAAATTCAAGATTTTCTAGAACAAGCAGAAGACTATCGTATCCTCCACCTTTCCACCCACGGAAAAGCTGACGACCGGGTGGGAGACTATTGTTTTTTGGCTTTTACACAAAAGGATTCGTCAGATAACTTACTTTATGTTCGTGACCTTTATAACATTCGCCTCAATGCTGATATGGTGGTGCTTTCTGCTTGCGAAACTGGGTTAGGAGAGTTACAGCGTGGCGAAGGTATTCTTAGTTTGACGCGTGGTTTTGTGTATGCTGGAGCTAAAAGCATTATTAGCACCTTGTGGAGTGTCAACGAAATATCGACTAAAGAGATCATGGAATCTTTTTACACAAACTTGAAAAAGGGAATGGATAAAGATGAAGCCCTCCGGCAAGCTAAGCTTTCTTACTTGGACTCCTCTACGGAACCCTATCCTTATCACTGGGCAGCTTTTACGGCGGTAGGAGATATGAGTCCCATAGAGATTGGCTGGCCTTGGTGGTATTATGCTGTAGGAAGTTTGATGATATTGGGATTGGTATTGTTTTTACGGAAACTCTTTTAATAGCGTAATTTTACAATGGTTAAAAGCAAAAACGGCTGTCTCAAAATGAGGTGGCCGTTTTTGTTTGAAAAAATTTATTTTGAAAAAGTGAGTATGGGCGGGGTGATATGGCTACTAATGGGTGTAAGTTATTTTTACAATCATTAAAAAATGAATATCATGAAAATCATCCGCTTTATCCCTTTCTTATTTTGCGCATTGTTCTGTTTTTCTAACACATCATCCGCGACAGCACAAGAACTTTACTTTCACCTATATAACAACACCGGGAGTACCATTAGCAAGGTGTACGTTAGCCCAAGCGAAGCCAACGATTGGAACAACAACATTATTCCCAGAAGATACGTGTATGACGAATCGCAGTTAACCATTTATGTACCATATCATTATGGTGCTACTTGTCTCTTTGATGTAAAGGTAGTGGCCACTGACGGCGAGTCCTGGAAATTTGCAGACGTTGATCTCTGTAACTTATACCGCTTAACGGTCAATTGGAATGACACCTATCAAACAGAATGGGCGAGCTATTAACCTGCCTCCTAATAGAAGCCCCGTCTTTGTATAAAAAACAATTATTTCCATAATAGAAAATACTTTCATCATGACTATCTTATTTAGAATTCTGAAGTTCGTTGTTAAAATAATAGCCTTTACTGCCTTTGATATTGAAGATGTGGATATTGATACGGACATTGATATTTATATGGACGAATAGGGTGATTATTCAAAGTATTCCCCAGCGTGTTTGTTAGATGTCGAGTAATGCATTGAAGTTGGTTGCAGCCTTTAGCTGCGGCCAACTTTTTCCTATAACATTATTGTTTCGTCAGAGAAAGTGTTATTTTAAAGGGCAAAACCAATACAGATGAAAAAACTACTCTTTTCCCTCCTGTTCTCTGTTATTCTTTTAGCCTGCCAAGAACCTTCGTTAGAACAGAATCAAACATTTTCATCTGCAACAGACTCAATCAGTGTCTCACAAAAGATTAAAAAAACCAACCCAATACTAGCAACAAGTACTAACCTTGCAACCCTTTCCGATACGGTTCTTGCAAGGGCGTATTTGGATAGTTCGAAGGCGATGATGGATTCGGCAAAGTATGATATGGCGTTGGCGTTGACGAAGAAGGCTTTAGAATTGTATCGGGGGAGTGTAGGGAAGATGGATCTGTTGATGGCGAAAGGATATTTAGTTCAAGGTGACATTTACTCGAAGAATTATACAATTGATTCAATAGTTGATGTTGCAAATAAAGCAAAGAATATAGGGATAAAAAAGCTTGGAAATGACAATACAATAGAGGCTTATGCAGAAAAATTACTAGGAACTGCTTCAGTATGGCGAGGGGATTTAGACGATGGTATTCATCGGTATGAAAAGAGTCTAAATATTTACAAAAAACATAGATTAAACAATAGTGAAGAAGTAGCGGCATTGCATAACAATTTAGGCATCACTTGGGAATGGAAAAACGAACCTGAATTGTCAAATCATCATCACCTTAAAGCACTTGAAATTTATTCTGAATTATATGGTGAAGTACATCCATTCATAGCTAGGTCATATCTTAATTTAGGTAACCTTGAAAAAAGTGTAGGCAATTTTCCTCTAGCACTTAATTATTTTTTCAAAGGATTAGATATTAATGAAAGAATCGTCGATAAAAACCATAGTGAAGTTGCAAAATTGGTTGGAAGCATAGGTATCACATATAATGAATCTGGTGATTTTCACCAAGCATTAATTTATAATAAAAAATGTCTGGATATCTTGACGACAATCGATAACCCTGATGTATATGCATTAGCTATTGCCCACTCCAATTTAGGAGAAACTATGGGGTATATTAATGAGTTAAAAAAAGAAGGACTTTTTCATAAGAAGAAACAGCTAGAATTCAACATTTTAACCTTTGGTGAAAATAATCCAGAAACTGCTGCTGCTTACGCCAGTCTAGCATCTTATCAAAGTGATTTAAAAGATTATTCTGAAGCATTAAAAAATTTTGAAAAAGCGATTTCCATTCTAGAGAGAACAGTTGAAGAGTCAAATCCATACTTTTTATCAACCCTCCATAATCTTGGCATATTATATTCAAACATGGGAAATATTGATAAATCTTTTGAAACCAATACTAAGGTTTTGGACTTGAGAAAGTCGGTTCTTGGCTCTAATCATCCCTCTTTAGCTTATTCTTTAATTAGTATTGGTGATAATTTGTTGGATAAAAAGAAATATGATAAAGCAAAGGCCGCTTACTTAAATGCACTTAACATTTTGGGATATAAAAGGAATATCGATACAAAGTTTTCTGATATAAATGACTTAAAAGCTTTTAGATCAGTATTGTTTTCCCTAACGGACTGCCATTATTTATTATTTAAACAGAACCGGGATACTAGCTTCCTGGATTCATTACAATTTTATTATTTGGAACACCTTGCTTTGGAGGAGTCTATTCAGAAAGAGTTTCCAAATCTTTCATCCAGACAACTTTATCTTTCCGAATCCAAACCTATCTATGAAGGTGCGATAAGAACATATTTATGGAAAGATAAAAAAGAAGAGGTGTCAGAAATTTTCGGCCTCTTCGAAAAAATAAAATCCCGCCTACTCACTGAAGGAATCAAAAGAGAATTCAACATCCACTTTGCATCCTTACCCGATTCTCTAAAAGAAAAAGACCACAACATCAACATTGATATCACCTACTACGAAAAGAAAAAATTTCAATCCCTATACGAAACCAAACCACCCAACGACTCCCTCATCTCCGTTTATCAAAACAAAATCTTTGACCTAAAAAGAGCGCGCGACCAGCTCATTGAAACCTTCAAAACCGACTATCCCAACTACTGGAATCTCAAATACAATTTTGAAGTAGCCTCCGTAAAAGAGGTCCAAAGTAATCTCAAAAAAGACCAAGCCTTAATCGAATATTTCACTGGCGACAGCAGTATCTTTATTTTTGTAGCTACCAAGGATACTTTTGATGTCAAGGAAGTAAAGCATGACTTCCCGCTCACCAATTGGGTTAGCAATATGCATGATGGTATGTTTGCCTATTATAATCCTGGAAATTTACGGCCATCAAATATATTGGACTCCCTCAATCAACAATACAGCACTTATGCTCATCAACTTTATGAAAAATTACTACTGCCTATCAAACAACATATAACTGATGAAAGTAAACTCATTATCATACCTGATGGGGCATTAGGTTATGTCCCTTTCGATGCTCTGCTCACTGAACCACTCAAAGATTTTAATAGTTTACGAACAGCTAACTACCTCATCAAAAAATACCAAATCAGCTATGCCTATTCTGCTACCTTATGGCTGGAAATGCGTAATAAAACCGTAAGACCTAAAAAAGGTATATTGGCAGTAGCCCCCTCTTTCCCCAAGCCGCCTGAGTCAATCGCTATGTTGCATTATAAAAAATCAGGTATTCGAGATAGCCTTTATCACCTCAGTCACAGTTTAGCAGAAGTAGAGGCTGTGGATAAAATTTGGGGGGCAGATTTGCTAAAGGATGAAAATGCCAATGTCCAAAACTTTCTGGACAATGCTAGTGACTACCGTATCCTTCACCTCTCTACTCACGGTAAGGCAGACGACCGTGTAGGAGATTACTGTTTCCTTGCCTTTACTAAAGTAGACTCGATGGACAACCTCCTTTACGTTCGTGATCTTTACAATATGCATCTCAATGCTGACATGATCGTTCTCTCTGCTTGCGAAACGGGATTGGGAGAGCTGCAACGTGGTGAGGGCATCCTTAGTATGGCTCGGGGTTTTGTGTATGCTGGAGCCAAGAGCATTATCAGTACTTTATGGAGCGTTGAAGAAGAGTCCACTAAAGAGATTATGGAATCTTTTTACACTAACCTTAAAAAAGGAATGGACAAAGATGAAGCCCTTCGCCAAGCCAAGCTTTCTTATCTGGACACTTCTTCAGAACCATATCCTTATCACTGGGCAGCTTTTACGGCGGTTGGGGATATGAGCCCCTTAGAATATGGTAACTCCTGGTGGTATTATATTTTAGGTATTGTACTAGTGATAGGCTTATTATGGTTTTTTCGAAAAGGTGTTTGAAAATATAATTCTAACTCTTTATGATCGATTGAATTTAAAGATTAGCTTTTTTTTCATATTGTTTCTTACAAAAAGCCACAAAAGCCCCATCTGGATTTGCCAATTTCGGCTTGCCACTCTTAAACCAATACCGCAGCCATTCATCCTCCAAAGCATAAATATCATGAAATGGTGCAACCTTCCTAGCAATAATATAAGTCTGCTCCTTCAACTTAGGAGACTCATTATACCTATCAAAGTCAGGATTATACCATTGCTCCATCTCCTCAAAATTCTTATTCGTAAAATTAACTCTCTCGCCCTCCAACTCAACATGATAATCAGGGAGATGGTTATCTTTAGCCAGACTCTTAACCAATTGCTTAAACCGCTTTAGTGGACTTTGCGCCCCCGTCTTATTAAGCAATTTGGAAAGATTAATAGACCACGAATATTGCTGGCCGCAATGCTTTCGAGCAATTTCATAAATTCGCTTTTCAAGAGGCTTGGATAATCTAAAATAGTCAGGGTGGAGGGTTAAAACTTCTTTGGCTCGAATAGCGCTAAAAACCCAATCCGACAGCTTGATTTCACACCAAATCATTCTTCCGTCTAGCCCATGTTTCCTACGAATAGAGGCGGCATCAATTAAACTAAAAATATCTTGCTTTTCTTCATCGCCCGTTTTAATATTGGTAGTGATTTGAGTTCCAGCCAATCTAGCAATAGATTCACACAGAGCCATATAATCTCTGCCGCTTGTACCTCTGTTTGTAAATACCAATAATTCATGGCAATTAATCTTTACTCTTGGAGAAACTTGTTCTCCTTTTTTTAGTTTTGCCATAATTTGAGAAATGCAATAAACAAGAATGTCTTTGTCATAAATTGTAGCAAGCCCTTTTACGCTCGGTGTTATCTCTATCCAATTCCCATTATGCTCGTACCGTCTAATAGAAGTATCTGGTTTTTTAGACAGCGCATAAAAAGGATGTTCCATTTGCGGCATAATATCTTTCAGTACAGCATCTGCAACATCGCAAATAAATAACTCGCTTTGGGGGTGCTTTTCTGGTAATAATGAAGAAATTTTAGGTGACATTTTACAAACCAGTTTTTCGTGTTATCAGTTACCAGCATAGATTATTTGTGGTTTTAGTTACTATGTCAAGCAATTCGTGGTTTTAGTTACTAAACTTCGTGGTATCAGTTACTTTGATTCGTGGTATTAGTTACCGAGGACGAAAAATAGGGTGTTTTTAACTTTGTAATTCAGTGGTTTAAAAAATGGTGCTTCCCCTTAACACAGTAATAACACATATATAACACAACAAGGGAAAAGAAAGAACCTACCCTTCGTTCGCTCTGCTCACTTCGCCCTGTGCTTCGCACAGCCTATAAGTAGTTCGCGAAACGCTCACGAAAATTATTATTGCTATTGAAAAGAAAAAGAATTTAAATTGAGTTATGAATAGTATCGAAGCAAAAAAACTTAAACTGCCTGAGATTATGTCAAGACTAGGCTATCAGCCAGTAAGCACCAAAAAAGGAGGGAATGAGTATTGGTATAACTCACCATTCAGAAAGGAAAAAGCTGCTTCTTTTCATACCTCTTATTTGGGTGAAAAATGGATATGGAATGATTTCGCTGATGAAGGAGGAACGGTAATAGACTTTATTATGAGGCATGAAAATTATCGTACCGTTTCCGATGCATTGAAATTTTTAGACAGTATGTATAATAAAGTGGGAGAACGGATAAAGGCAAAACCGACTTTTCCTTTTCAACAGCAAGGTTCCAAAACCGCTGAATCAGCGGATCATAAAGAATTAGAATTTATATCAGCAAGACAAATTGAAAACCCTCTTATCATTTCTTATCTCATAAAGGAAAGAGGAATTGAAAAAAACATTGCGTTAAAATATTTAGAAGAGATTCAGTATAAAAATCTCAACAACAAGAAAGAATATTTTGCTTTTGGTATTAAAAATAAATCTGGCGGTTATGAAATCCGTGTAGCTTCTGATGAGTATCCCTTTAAATCTTCCATCAATGGAAAAGACATAACTCTAATAAAAGGCAATAAAACAGCCAATGTTGTAAATGTTTTTGAAGGTATGACCGATTTTCTTTCTCTCCTTACTTTAATGAAAGTAGAAAACTTGA
Source organism: Phascolosoma agassizii (assembly GCA_035593235.1). Taxonomy (NCBI): domain Eukaryota; kingdom Metazoa; phylum Annelida; class Sipuncula; order Phascolosomatiformes; family Phascolosomatidae; genus Phascolosoma; species Phascolosoma agassizii. The sequence goes on along the minus strand of JAVJHY010762704.1, from coordinate 17,469 downwards.
ATGGTGATTCCATCCTAATGCACTCCCTTTCTTCTTATGATAAAACACTCAACCTGATAAAAGAACAAGGATATAAATCTGTAAACACGTTTCTGGATAATAATAAATCCGGTAATGAATACACGGAAAAGTTTAAATTTGACTTAGGGAATATTGCAAACCCGCAGAATCAGCTATTCTTACCTCATATTGATATTAACGACTTGCTCAAAGCCCAATTAAAAAATTCTCAATCCTTACAATTCCCGTTTTGCTAATTTCCATACTATCAAGATTGCCATAAGACCTCTTTTCTGATCTCTTGAATAAGTTAGAAATTCCCCTCCTTTATGGCATTTCATATAAATCCGCTAAGAGAAAAAACGGCTTTCCATAAATGGAAGCCTTCCATTTTTTACTCTTTCGGGGCAACCCCCCTGCAGATTTCTTACTTGAAATGCTTTTTAATGAGGGTATAAATTTTTACTAACTTAATAAAGGAGAAAATAAGATGGCTATTAATAACACAATTGAACTAATTGGAAATATGAGCAAAAACGATGTTCGTATAATAGAGACTGATGAATCAAGATTTGCTAGCTTGTCACTTGCTACAACAGATAGTTACAAGGATGATAATACTGGCGAATGGGTTAACAAAGAAACCCTATGGCACGATTTGATTGCTTTTAGTCCTTCTGTAATTGAAATTCTTAAAGGCTTAAATTCAAAAGCCAGAATCAAAGTTACAGGCACATTATCTTATCGTACATTTCCAGTTGAGATTGAAGTTGAAGAAAATGGTGAAATGACTACGAAAGTAATCAATAAAAAAGAAGCTTCTATTATCGTTAGGAGAGTAGATCAAGCTCCTTTACCTAAAAAGAATTAGTATTATAACAATACTATTGAGGGCTTTCATTAGCCCTCTCTCTTATTTAATCAGATATTTCAATAGAATAAAAAGGATTGCTCCGGTTAGTCCCAGGTTGAAAGAAATCATCCACTTCATGAGTTTCATTTCAGCCTTTATTTCGCTTAACTCATTGTCATAATTAGCCGCTTCTTGTGCGGCCTTTCTTGCTATTTCTTCCTTAGCGCCAGCATCTTTTAATGCATCATATAAATTTCCAGCCATTAATGACATATTCTATTCTCCATAATTTCAAAGACATTATACCATAGATAGTACCTTTAAATCAAGGATTCCTTTATGCAATGAAAGTTTCACTAAGGGCTTCGCCCTCACGCCTTCAACAAAAATAGATTATGACCGTGTTGCCCTGAAGGGCGGCCCGCACCACTCCTAACGATTTTTATTGAACTTGTTACCCTATTCTCGCCGAAGGGCAAGGGTTGAAAACACAAGGGTTTTTAACCCTTTTACCAATTAATTCAGTGAAGAAAAAATGAAAGAAATAACCACAACAGATTTTTCGAAATTTGGATACAGAGAACGCAAATTGGCAGAAGTACTTTTGAGTGTATGGAATGATCAGGGACTACCTGAAAACTTTGATGACAGCGAAGTTCGAATAATGCTCAACCTCTATTCTGGTTATGTTTTCCTGACCAATTCTGAATATCAGGTAGCTATGATAAATGGCGAAAAACTGGAAATCTTTTTTTTTGATTCTGAAACCGGAGAAGAGGGATTTTTTGAAGATTTATCGGAGGAAGCAAAAAAGAGGATTAGTCATTAACCTTTTATAAACCTTTTTCTGATAAAGTGGAGCCGATAATTTATTGTTTAATTATACATGGATTTTCGGCGTTTAATAACCTCTTATAATATGGAGAGCTGAAAATGGATGTTTTAAAATCTAAGATTATGGCAAAAGAGATTAAGCCAGAACAATTGCTAACTGATTTAGCACAGTTTACAGGAACGACACAATGGTACAAGAATCCTTTGTTTCCTGATTTTACTTACACAGATGGAGTCAAATATTTGGCAGAAAATGCGGAATGTTATTGGCTGATTGACTATGTTTTAAGTAATCAAACCTTACCAGAAATTAGGAAGGAAGAATTTCAAACATGGAACATTTTTGTTACTAATAATCAAGCTGAAATCAAAGTTGATGATGGTAATAAGAATATTGTAGAGGAGTTTAAAATACCTTTTACAGATTTTCCACTTGAGAAGTTTACCCTTTGGTTTGTTGGTGGGGTATTACTTTTGCCTAGCGAGTATTAAGGTGAAGTGGTGGAAGGGAAATATGGCTAATGAATATGGCTTCTTTTCTTTCCATCTAGCGGGTGTTACTAATTTCCTCGTTGATAATAAATCAAAAGATAAAATCGTTATCCTGTTAAATAAAATCAAAACGAAATGAGCAAGTTTTTGTTTTTACTCCTGTTTTTCTTTCCAGCCTTCTCATACAGTCAATTCTCTCTAAATTCATTAAACATGCTTTGTGATGGGAATAGATTTAGAGTTCATAGAATATTGGAAGGTAATTATTGGTTAGATGGTGATGCCAACAATGCCGAGTCCCAATTTAAAATTTATTGTAATAATAAACTATATAGTGCGGAATATGGAAGGTACTATAAGAAAGTTGCTTCAAAGTTTCCTGCTAAAGTTGATCTCGTAGGATATTATCCTAAAGGAGGTGCAGCTTTTTATGCTACTGGAGTGAAAAAATACTATTCCGAAGTCTTAAATGATCTTGATTCAATGAGTAATCAAAAATATATAAAATCACTTTCAATGGAGCAATTGGAAGAAATACTTGATCCCAGTAAACTGCATGGTATATTTGAATTTGATGAAAATAATCATAGCACTTTGGGTGTAGGCATAAAGCAAGCATATATTGACCTTGAAAGAAAATACATTTACTTAATTATGAATGAAGTAAAAAATAAAGCCACAATCTATACCTTCTTTGTATTTGATAAGAAATGTTTTAAAGCTTAACAGTTTGGTATTACTTCTTTTGAGGGATTCCAAATTCTTTAATTATTTATCTGTTTGTATAACCTCTATTTTTTCAATCTGTGCTTCATTAGCGTTCGGTTCAGTCCAGTCACTATCAGGCTCTTTAATCCAAACAAGGCGATGTTCTGCCAGGTAATCAATAATATCATTCAAGTTTTTTCCCTCTATCTTCACAGATAAATATGGTGTTGAAAATTCAATAATACCAGCCCCATCAAATCGCATAGGAGAAATCATTTCGTGGTATTGCACAATCAATTGCTCACCTGTTGCTTTGATGATCTTTAAGGCAAGAGAAATGTCAGCTTGTCCAGCCTGTGTTTGTGTCACCCCATAAAAAGTAAAATCCTTTGAGATACGAACCCGTTTATCTTTAAAAGAGGAAATACCTTTTTTCTCCTGAATAATTCTGCCTATTGGATTTTTATTTTCCTTTTGCTGGTGCTGCATGAGTTATTTCTTTTTTGGGTTCGGGTTTTGGCCTTAATTGGATAATAGGGTTTTCTTTTTTCTTATGACGTGATTCCTTAAAGTCTGCAACTTTAGATTTAGCGGCTCGATATATTGATCCCATTTTTTTTAACCTATCTTTTAAATAAATGATTTTTGCAGATTCATTATCATTGGCTATTTCAGTAGCAGTTAATCTTTGTGTTGACCTATTGACAGATGCAAGTAAATTGTCTTTATCGTCTGTATGAACAGAAATAGCAAATTTTCCTCTGGAAGCTGAAACATAGAATTGTTCTTTCGATGCAGCTTTGCCCGACATCGAGGATTGCATGATAATAACCCTGTTAACAGATTTTCCCTGTGAAGCAGGAGAAGTAGTATAGTAACCATGAGTTAAATTACCAAAATCTTTGTCGAGTGTCATTTCTCTTTTTCCAGTGGAGGCAATAATATTTCCATTTTCATCAAACCCTTTTACAGAAAGAATATTGCCATTATTTACTCTTTGCTTATTTGTAGAAAATCCATTTTGTGTAATTCTTATTTTATCTCCTTTAGCTAAGTTAATTTCTTTGCTCTCATAAACAGAGAACTTCTTAGCATTATCAACCGATAGCACTATATTATTTTTTTTCTTTTCAGTAGCATTGGTTGCTTCCTGTATTAGCACATTTCCGTTTTTATCTTTTCCTGTTACATTATATTTTGCGCCTCTTTTAATGCCTCCATTCATATTCTGATGAAACTGCACAGACATCCCTTCTTGATAATTAATCAAATCCTGTTTTTGTGCTTCGGTAAAACTTAAATTTCGGTAGGCTTTAAAACTCCTTTCTTCTTTGGAAAGGAGCTTTTCATTTTTTAGTTTTCCTCTGATTGAATCGGTAACGCTTGCCCCCTGTGCATGAGTAGTGGAAACAATCAAAGTTTCTTCTTTGGCTTTAATGGCTTTTACATATTCACTCGCTACATTTTCTTTTAAGTCTAAAAAACTATCCGCTTCTTTGATTGCCCCCATAGCATCAAGCGATTTAATACCGTCATTAACTTTACCATCAGAAATTAACTTTACAGCATTACGATAATCAGTTACTTTTTGCCGTTGTATCTTGCTAATTCTAGCAGGTTTTACCCCTCCGTATTTCTGGATGATTCTAAGCGCATCCCCACGTTCAACTGAATTATGCTGTTTAATATCACCCGTAAGTAAAATCCTTGCCTCTTGTTGCTTGGCAATATGGATAACTTCATTCATGGTTTTATTGCCAACCATTCCAGCTTCGTCAATCCAGATAACCCCGCCTTTTAAACTTTGTTGTAACTTTTGATTTTGCAAAAGGTCAGCAATAGTAGTCGCATTATGAAAACCATCTTTTACTTGCACCTGTCTGGAAGCGGCTGATGACGGGGCGAATGCTCCAAATTTTAATCCTTTTTCTTTTGCTCCTTGTGCCACTTCTTTGATGCTCCAGGTCTTTCCTGTTCCAGCTCCGCCAGAAACAATTGTGATGAAATTTTTTGATCGGAGTACATGCTGAACCGCTTTTGCCTGTTCAGGTGTTAGTTTGTCATTTTTAATGCTATACCCTTTGTGAATCGGTTTTAGCGATCCTCGACCTTCTCTGGCAGCGTTTTTTAAATCTCTTTCTTCATCCAGTGCTGTTTGCGTAGTAAAGATTTTATTTCCCTCTTTATCTTTCTTGTGCATTAAGTCTTTTCTGGATTTCAACTCCTTGTCCAATTCTTCAGGAGCAACGGAGCCATAACTCCGCTTTAGCGCATGGATATAAATTTCCCTTTCTGATACGGTAGATTTACGTTCCAGATTGTGTGATAAAGAATAGTTTAAAGCCTCCTTAGCGGTTATCTCTTTTGTCTTTTCATTATCTACAGTTTTATTGCCTTCTGAACTGCCGCCGTCAGGCGGCGAATTCTTAGCACTAAAAACCTGCTGCACTTCTTTTTCAGTAAGCCTTGATTGCCATTCTTTCTTTAACTGCTCCCGATCTAGGTTTTTAAGCTTTCCTGCTCTTGTTTTTGCGCCCAATGCTGCCTTATCTTCAACATAAGTTAAATTAAGCTCTTTGGCCTTTTCCTCAATCTGCTTAGTTCTGTTGGAAAACTTCATTATGGTATCACGGCCAAACCCCTTAACTTCAAAATCTCGTTCATTCCGTTCCACCTGATAACCCACTTTTTGGAGTTCATCGGCCAGATAGGAATTTGCTAGTGTTTCAAAATAAGGGGCATTGGCTTTTAGGTTTCTGAATTGCCCTGCTTTCCACTTATCCTCTTCCTGGTCATAAGTAGCGTTGAATATAAAAGCATGCTTATGTAGCTGCGGATCAGGTATTCCCTCAACGGGTCTGGATTCACCATGTGTAAAGGTTCCCCAAATCAGATTTCCAGTAGGTCTATTTTCACTTTTGCCATTTATTCTGACTCTAGTTTCTGCATGATTTTCTACTTCTAACAAAGTTTTTTCAGTTGCATTATTAAAAGCTTCAAGAATATCTTTATCTTTAGTTAAAGCATAAATTAGTGAAACAGATTTTGGAACAGAGAAGGTGAAATCATAGCCAACAGTTCGATCTTTTGTGTTTCGTGCAGTAAGTTGTTCTTCCGTTTTAGGATTAATATTATGGCAGATCGCTTCAAAATTTTTGGATTGTATTTCACCAGATAGACCAAGTTTTTCGGCTGCTTTACCGTGCCATTTTGGAATATCTAAATCCTGTTCCGAATAATATCCGAAAAAGTATTTATGCGCTCCACCAGCTGATGAATTTTGAGTAATTCTGAGCATAGCAACAATATACGTACTTTTTAGATAATATGATACAGGCGTCTTCCCTTAGCATAGCTAAGGACGAAATAAAGAGATATTTTCACCTTAAAACAATCATCTTAATTAGTTGAGAAAATCTACACAAAATGAACCTCGATACCATCATATTAGACCTTACAAATGAGAACTCAAAAGGGAATGAATACTGGACGTTAGGTGATGCGGTAAGAGGGGTGCAAATTTTTGGAGGTATCGGTTCTGGAAAAACAGCAGGTAGCGGTAAAGCACTTGCTAGACAGTTTTTGGCAAAAGGTTTTGGTGGATTGGTTCTATGTGCTAAACCGGAAGAATTACCAAATTGGCAAAAACTGGCAGCTGAGACAGGTAGATCAAATGACCTTCTTGTAATGGGGAAAGGAAGAGACAAATATTTTAATCCTCTTGCATATGAAAACAATCGGGAAAGCGAAGGTGGTGGAGAGACATTTAATCTAGTAAACTTGTTCATGCATATTTATCGTATGGGGAAAATAATTAGTGGGGATGGAATTTCAGGAAGTAGTGAAAGGTTTTGGGATAATGCTCTTAAAAGATGTATGGCAAGATTGATTGACTTACTTAAATTGGCGGAGGAGGAAATAAGTGTCTCCAACATGTACACTCTTTTAGTAAATGCCCTTACTAAAGATGAGCTAAATGAGTTAAGAGAAATTCGCCATCAATCGAGCCAGGATAAAATATATAATGATCTGATGGAAATGGCTAAAAGCAATTATTATGTTCATTGCTATATGAAATACCTGCATAGATGTGTTGAATTAGAACAGGAAGTTAATGCCTATGAAGGTGAAATGAAAATGACTAAATCAGCGAAACTTGAAGAAATAACCAAGACCTTTAAGCTGGTTGAAAGTTACTTTGAACGTGAATTCGCAAATCTTGCCGAGCGCACAAAAACTGTAGTTGTGGAATCATTTTTAGGATTAGCTGAGCCATTTTTAACAGGAATTCTTAATAAATATTTTGCTAATAAATCCACTATTTCGCCAGAGGAAACTTTTAATGGCAAGATCATTATATTGGATTTTCCAGTTAAAAAATATCTAGACGCAGGAATATATGCACAAGGCATTTTTAAACTGCTTTGGCAACAAGCTGTTGAACGTCGTGGTTTTGAAGAAGGAAAAGACTTACCTGTGTTTTTATGGGTTGATGAAAGTCAATTATTTTTAACCTCTTATGACCAGATATACCAGACCACAGCCAGAAGCTCCGGTGCTTGCACAGTTTTTTTATCACAAAATATCAGTAACTATTATTCAGCTATAGGGGGCAGAAATCCAACTGCAAAAGTGGACAGCCTTCTTGCTAATCTTTCAACCAAGATTTTTCATTCTAATAATGATGCTGTTACAAACGAATGGGCAGCCAAGACAATTGGGAAGGCTCTTAGAATAATGGATAACTATCAAGTTAGCGAAGAAAAAACAAGTTCAGGAGGAAACAAGCAGTACCACTTTCAGGTCATGCCGGTCAGTTTTACCGTTCTAAAAAGTGGTAAAAATGAAAATAAGACGGAATTGCATTTTGAAACAGTAATTACTACTGCAAACCGGAGATGGTCAGATAGAAAGAATTATATTGAATACACTTTCAAAACCAGAATTAAGAAATGATAGATAATCCAATTGATAAGTTTTCCAAAAAACAAGGTGCTAAAGATTTCGCCGCCGTTCTATTTCTGATATTTGATGCTAAACCGAATGATGCACTTATTCGTGGGCTTCTTTGGTTTACTTCTATTGTTATGCAAGTACTCTCAGCAGGAGCAAAAATACTTACAAGAAAAAAACTAGGTGTTCGTGCAGGGGCTGGTTTTGATTTTATATTACATGCAATACCTATTATCATTATAGCAATAGTATCATTAAGAGGTACGAAATTTCTTTTAAAAACTGACTATCAAACAAGTGTGTACTTACTTGTTTATGGAGGTATCATTTTTATTCTTGGCATTTTTAATTATTTAAATTCTAAAACGCTCAAAGGATTTGAGCTTTACACTCCTTTTAGGGGATATGGATTATTTGCTTTACCTAAAAAGCATCACGAGAATACTTTGAGATGGGTAAGACTTTCAGATCCACTTATTCTTGCCTTTATTGCATGGACGTTACACAGTTTTTTAGGAAATTCCTTTCAACCACTTGCCATTCTCTTATATGCTTCTTCGGTAATTCTATTTGTGGAAGAATTGCTATACATCAAAAATGATTACAACTTTGACCTAAACATCAAGGACGGCCCTATATTATCGGATCAGAAAAGTAAAGAGGCTGAAAACACAGATATTGGCTACTAACCCCTTTCTAATATGGATACCTTTGTCGATTTTCTAAAATATTTTGGCCTTTTATTTACAGTTGTTTTTTTTACTTGGCGTTTTGGTTTAATCAGGAATTTCAGAAAGCCTAACAAAACGAACAATAATAATAAAATTATAAAAGAAACTCTGTATGGATTTTTTACACTTTTTATCGGAAGTACAATAATTTATTATTTCGAGAAATATGATTTGTTGAATCCAAATATTACTCATTCAAACCTTCTGCGCTTAATATGGCATGTTGTATATGTCATTATCGCTATAAATATTATTGCCAGTGTCTTCCTTCTGACAAGGATGATTTCCATTGTTATAAACTCCATGATATACAAGTGGGTATTTAGTGTACCAGATAGAAGATTAAATGAAGCCCAATATCTACATTATCTAAATGATATGACTTGGTCCGAATATATTTTGAATTTTAATAAGCCTGAAAGATTTAAGTTATGGTTGATGAGTTACGCTTTTAATAAAGAAAACTTGATTTATTGGCTCACAACAATATTTTCGGTAATTTTACTTTGTATCATTTACCATTACAATAAAATTGATCTTTCTCTTGGATTTGACCATTTTTTTGCCTCTGATATTGAATCTGTCCTTTATGGCAAAAAGCCCATTAACCGTTATATTTCATTACATTTTTTAGGGTTTGTACTCTTCGCAATAATAATTGGGTTTCTAACTTTAACATCTCTATTCTTGTTAATTGATATATTCAAAATTAGGCAAGCCAAACTTCATGACAAACTATACGATACAAACTTTCTCTATTATAAGGCAGAAGCAATGTCAATGAAAGGTGAACATGTAGAAGCCATAAAACACCTTAAATCATTAAGGAAATACGCTAAACCCTATATTAATATCATTTTAGAAGCAAGAGTAAGTTTTACGAATGAAATACCAGTAACAAAAGAAATAGGCAAACAACATATTGATGAACAAATCAAATCAGTTGAAAAATATCTCAACTAAACCTTTGACTCATTAACCATTTATTAACCTTTTTGTGATACCATCTATCTATTAATAATAGAGGTATATTATGGTTGATGACTACGTGGATAAATATTCGAGTGAGAGAACTAGAAGAGAAAATTCTAAGAAATTCGTAAAAGGTGCAATTTACGGGGGAGTTAAAGCAACTGAAACGTTGACAATCCTTGGTATGCCTTTTACTAAATTTCTCAATAAAGAAACAACGAATTTGATTCGGTCACTTGCTGAAATTGTAATGGATGACGCGAGTATGACAGTTATTAACTGGTTCAACAAAACACCAGGAACCACGGTAACTTATCCTGATGAGATAGAAAGATTCAATTTTAAATTGAAAGACCTTGTTGTTAAAAATCTAGACATTGAAAAGAGCATCGGCAGAGGATTTAGAGATATGATAAGGGGCAATCCACTTAGAACCGAAATGTTAGAAGAAATACGCAATGAGGTAATGAATCCTTTGCGGGAGTATATAAATCAAGAAGAGGTTGAAACCGCAAAACCCAAAGACAAAATCAACGCTGAACTTGATGCATTGGAAGGAAAATATTTTTCAGCCTCTAAAGTTAGGTGATAATTCTACTCCCCTCCACCAGCGCCGCCATCTCCGCCAGCATCCCCGCCGTCACTACCGTCGCTTCCTTCCCCTGCATCTGAATCACCATCTAAGGAAGGCATAGTTATATCAATCCAAATTTCTTTTTCTGGTTCTTCGTTCTCAGGAGTAGGTGGTAAATTTTCGGTATATTTATTCATCGCAGAAACAAAAAACTCTCTTTCATCTTTAGGCAAATCGGGTATATCAGCCTCAAATTGCGGTTCTTGATTGTCTTTCTGGACAAACGAATTCATAATCGTTTTGTCTTCTTCTGTCATTTCAGATGTGTCAATTGTAGCGTTTTCCTTTTCTGAAATATTTTTCTGTATGAATGCTGCTACCTTTTCTTTATCCTCTATTGTTGTCTCAAAAAATGACTTATCTGGTTCATCAATTTGATTTGGTTTTTCTTTGTTAAAGTTTTCAATGTCCTTTGCAAACTCTTCTTTTGCAGATTCTTTACTACTCTCATTTTCGGGGAGAAGTTCTTGGTTAGTTTTATTTTCTGAAAGGGGATCGAACCATAGCTTTGGTTCCATATTCCCAGTTTTTTTATTCAGGATTTTCTGAAAAGACCTAAAGCCTCCACCGCCTCCCCCTTTGGGAGTAGGATTTTTGGCTTGCTCATTAATAATTCTGGTTGAAGGTATTTTTTTATTTCTTTCACGTTCAGCATGTGGTTTTTTGAGTTCCTTCCTCTTAACATCAATGGTTTTTTTTAGGGTTTCGTCGTTTACCCCATCTTTTGTTGGTAAAGTATTTTCGCCACCAAGAAATCCTTTGTTTTTAGTAGTAGGTGCTCTCCCTTTTTTCTTTGCCATAAGTCAGAAAATTTTGAAATGAATTGGATGAAATCAAAGCAATTTTGTGTTATAATGATTTGTAGAGTTCGGGTTATTGTCTATCTATTAAATTTGGTGTAATCCCGCATTTTCGCTTCTCCTTTTTGTTCCTCAAAACCGGAGGGTGAAGAAACAAAAAGGAGAACAGAAAATGAGCTATAGTACATTCAAAGATACAAATAATAATAACGGCCAAAAGCCACATACATTTCCATTGCTTGATTCAGCTTTACTTTCAAAAGTATCAGATGCAGAAAAAGGCTGCGTTCATGCCATGCAGAAGTTGTACGTTGCCTTTAGAGATGGTAAAGGTGCAAAGCAAGACTACCAAACTGCAAAACATTATCTTGAAATGACTATTCAAATTTGTGATACAAAACCAGATATGGAATTAATGAAAGCTGATGTTATGACCCAGAGGGTTTATCTTGAAATGAAATTTGGAAACTTGGGAGGGATGGAAAAGCATTTTAAGGCTCTCCTGAATTACCAGATTGAAAACCTTGTAATGGAGGAATGGAATTGGGATGCTATTAACATTATTAGCGAAATGTATATAGAACACAGTTAGATGAACCGATCCATATTCAACAATGGGTTCTATTCATGACCTAATCAATATCTGTTTGTAAAAATCTGGCAAATGTAATAACGAAAGTTTTGCTGAACCCTATGTCTGTAAGTGTCAATTCTAAATAGGACTTTAATTTTTCATTTGCATAAAAGTAAGATTCTCCTAAAGTGCCTTGTTCTTTTTTTGCAAATTTCCAGTTCTTATCAAATGTTATAATAGTCAACAAATCTGTATAATAAGAACTTGAATTGGTCATATAAATTACACGTGTTATTCCAGTCTCATCTTGAAAACAAACTTGTTCTACGCTTCGATTGCCTTGTTTTAGATAGACTATATTATCTCTAATATTTGGCTCATTTGAAAATGATCTCTTAAATCCTTTGGTTAATAAAAAATCAGCTTGTTCGCTTTTGCTGGATTCAGAAAGATTGTACAACTCGTCTAAGGAAATAGTTTGACTGTATGTAGTGAGGGAGTAAGCAGAAATGCAAACTAATAAAAAGTATCCAAGAAAGGTTTTCATGATTTAATAGTATTGTTCGTTCTGAAAAAAACTAAGATAAGAAAATTTAATTAAAACACCTAAAAAGGTGTAACTAAAACCATGAACTAATCAGGCGTACCTTTTGAGATGGACTTAGATTTTCTTTGTATTATGAAGAAAGATGATACAAAAACCAGCAAAAGGCTTGAAAAAATAGGTAAACGCCTAAAAGAACTCAGAAAGGCCAAAGGATATAGTAATTATGAACAATTTGCCTATCAGAATAACATTGGACGCGCTCAATATGGTAGGTATGAAAAAGGCTCTGATATGCGAATAAGCAGTTTTCTTAAAGTGCTTGATGCCTTAGATGTAACCCCCATTGAGTTCTTTAGTGAAGGGTTTGATAATGATTGAAATTTTAAGAACTGAAGGAATAATTGCAAAAAAATCAACTTGTGATACACTAATTAATAGTCGAGTTACAAACCTCGCAACAATCAGATTTATTCTGCTCCCTAATGTTGGGAGTATGACGAAATAAGTGTGTTTGCATACAAATACGTCATAGGTCAATTGTTGGACTTTTGTAGCTCCCAACACCAAAATAGGGGGAATACAATGTATAAAGATTCAGAGGAAAATAGAAAACTAGGAAGAATACTCAAAGGCTATAGAAAACATCATAATGTTACAATTCAAGAAGTAGCAAAAGAGCTTGAAGCAACACCAGAGGAAATCTCTGAATATGAATCAGGAGAACAGCCAATCCATATAGATAAATTGAAAATCTATTGTAAGTTAGTACATACAACTTTGGGTCAGATTATAACTCACGTTCGAAATATGAAAACCATTGGTTAATTGTTGGATTTCAAGATTCAGAGAGAAACAAAATTAATGAAACTCAAACCATCCTAAACCTGTATTTCCAAATCGCTATCACATCCTTCAACAATCCACTTCGCGAGATAAAAAAGGGTTTCAATTTCCAGCTTAGTATGTACTTTTAAAAACTCAAAAGGTTTGGCATTTCCACCTAGCCCTAGATTTTCATCTACAACATAGTAAAAGACGTGCATGATTCGTGTGTAGTCGTTTTTTACCCCTTCTTCAATAAATTGGAGGTAGGTTTGTGCATTATCAATCTTTACAGGTTTACGATAGCTTTTCGGGTCTAGGAGTAAAGTAGAGATTCTTTTGTAATAGACCTTAATTTGTAACCTAACCTTTTGAGGAAGTATTGTATTAGCCATTATGCAGCCTATTTTTCAAAGTTATTATTCTAGTTGACCGCAAATTGCAGATAGTATGCCATAAAATCGGATGTTTTAGGAAGGAGGGTAGGGTATCAAAAGAAAAATCGACAGAATGGCCTCTGAAAATCTCAAAATCCGAACTTTTATCCTTAATCCTCTTTGATTTTTGTCCGAAAATCTGCAATAGTCTGACAGTATATATCCACACAAAGGATAGAGAACTGATATGTATAAAACGGCTATTTCATTATATACTTCTAAAGGGCAGCGAAAGTACCTTAACAATCTGGAACGACAACGTTTCCTTGATTGCACTAAACTTCTAAGGGCTGACAAAAAACTGTTTTGCCAGCTCTTATATTTTACAGGCGCACGCATTAGTGAGGTTTATAACTTAATGCCATTGAGTGTCGATTACTCCAATAAAACTATAGTTCTTGAATCACTTAAAAAGCGGAAGAAAGGTATCTATCGAGAAATTCCAATTCCGGTATTTTTATTAGATGAACTTCAAACTTTCATTCGGAATAATGGAAAAGAGGATGATTGCCGTTTATGGAATTTTTCGTTGAGGACAGCATCACGCTATGTCAAAGGAGCAATGACTAAATCAGACATCACAGGGCAACAAGCATCTGCAAAAGGATTGCGACATGGTTTTGCGGTTCATGCTGTTTCAAAAGTCCCTATAACTCTGGTCAAAAAATGGCTTGGTCATGCTAAATTAGAAACCACCGAAATTTACTTAAGCGTGGTTGGATTAGAGGAACGTGAGATGGCTAAAAGGATTTGGTAGGTAAATGTTTGTGTTTCAAATGTAATCTTTAGCTATGTTCAGAGTTTTGATTATTGTAAAATGTCCAATTCAGTTTCAACTTTTCTTCAGCTTCGTATTCTTGTATTTTATGCTTTAACGGTTTTCTATGTTCAGCTCCACAAATGAACATTGCTTTGTCGTAAGGGTATTGCTTACTGTAGTTGTAAATATTTCTAAGCATTTTGTATTCACGTTTATTATGAAGTTCGTTTTCTGATATAAATTCATCAGATAATTTTACATTATTTATCTCTAATAAAACCGTCTCTTCGAGATTACGTATTTGGTCTAAAATCTCAATGCAGGAATTGCTGTTAATAAAGTTAAAGCCATTCTGTTTAATCATTGATACTTGTTTTTTCCATAGGTTGCCATATTCCATACTTCTCTTTGCTATTTCATCAGCACCACTAAAAAGCTCACTTTCTTTTATGGGATAAGTATCAACTGGAAAATGTTTAATAACATGATTTCTTAAGTAATTCTTTATAGCTATTACTTCTATTGTTTTAGGACTATAGCCATCTGTGTATACAAAAGAAAAAGTGTCGAAGGAGAGTTCTTCAAATATTATTTCTGGTTGTATTTCCTCAATGATTTTGTACAATTCATCGGGATTACATTTTCCAAGGTTTTTATGGAATGATGAGAGTAGGGTAATATTATACATGAAACATTGATCTTGTTTTTACTAAGCTAGTTATTTTTATCTAAATACTAATATCCTCAAGGCGTCCCTAGTCCACTTTTGCTTTCCCCCATTTATCAATTGATTTCATACATCCCCTAAACCGTCATAGTTTTTCCCAAAAAACTACGCCACTTCAGGCACCAAGGATGCAATCCACCAATTGATAGGTCGATGCAGGGGAAGAGGCCAAAACATACCCCTCCGCTCCCAAATTCTTCCTCTCGGTTACTTCCTCCCTTTTTTCTCCACTAATGTACTTCTTGCTCCTATTCCGTCAAGGGATCGCTAAAGCTCTGGCAACGATTTTTTGAGGCACAAGGCCATAAAAAAATAGTCACCAGCCCTTGCCCGAATACTCGGCTGTAAAGTTTACAAAGTTCCGCAAAAAGGGAGGAAACCTCAATTAAGAATTTGAATTCAAAGCAGAGCGATAAGCTCCATTCTTTCTTTCCCTGCTCTCCCAATTAAGGGAGATTTCCTTATTAACGAATTTCAAAAAGACTAAAAATGAATTATCAAATTTCAACCGAAGTAACCGAAATTATGCTGACTTATCAAAGCAAAGTAAAAGCAGCAGACCGCCCACAGATTAGAGGCTCTTTAAGTGCCTATAATATCCTTGCTGCCAATTGGAGTGAGCAAATGGGATTCATAGAAGAATTTTACATTCTCTTACTTGACCGTTCCAATAGAGTAATGGGGCGTTATTTAGTTTCACAAGGTAGTATGGTGGGAACAGTCGTTGATCCAAAGGTGATCTTTGCCGCTGCCCTTAAAACTCGTTGTACGGGGCTTATTCTGGCTCACAATCACCCTTCTGGAAATCTTCGCCCTTCTCAAGCTGATAGAGACATTACCAACAAATTAAAACAAGCTGGTGAGTTATTAGATATTCCAATTTTAGACCATCTGATTTTATCCTCCGAAGGTGGCTATTTCTCCTTTGCTGATGAGGGCTTGATTTAAGCTTTCCCTTTCTCCCAATTTATTAACCTAAAAATATTTGAAAAATGACTGCATATAAAAAAACAACCCGATTCGATTTATATCAAGAAGTAACTAATAAAATGATTGCTCTATTAGAAAAAGGCGTTTCCCCCTGGAAGCGCACTTGGAACCAATACGGAGCCGCTAAGAATTATGCCACCGATCATATCTATACAGGTATCAACGCTTTTTTGATGAACCTAACTCCACACCCTATTCCTTTTTTCATCAGCTATAAACAGACAAAAGCTAAAGGGGGAAATATTCGCAAAGGTGCAAAAGCAGAAAGGGTTTATTTTTATAAAACCTTGCATAAAAACGAAGATGGAAAAATGGTCAACGCAGAACAGGCCAACCAATTAAAATCAAATGGGCAAGAGGTACAAAATATTCCGATGCTCAAATATTACAACGTGTTTAACATTGAAGATGTAGAAGGAATTGAAATTGATATTCCACAAGTTGAATTAAAGGAGCATAACCGAATAGAGCAATGCGAATCTATTTTGCAAAATATGCCAAGCCCTCCAAAATTTGTTTTTGAAAATGCTGATAAAGCTTATTACGCACCTTTATCTGACCAACTCAATATGCCTGCTATTGCTCAATTTGAAAAAGCGGAAAATTACTATTGTACTTTCTTTCACGAACTCACCCACGCCACAGGCCATAAAAGCAGATTAGACCGCGAGGGTATCACCAAGTTAAATCCTTTTGGCTCTGCTGGATATTCTAAAGAAGAATTGATTGCAGAAATGGGAGCTTCGTTTCTTTGTGCAAAGGTGGGGATTGATTTAGACGAACTTACCGAAAATAGCGCGGCTTATATTCAAGGTTGGCTAAAGGTGTTGAAGGCTGATAAGAAGATGGTTTTTAAGGCGGCAGCCGCTGCGCAACGAGCCGTAGATTTTGTTTTGAAGGAGGAAGTTTAAAGAATTGAAAATGATTTTTTGATGGGGTAGGATATACTAAATGTCCTATCTCCTTTTCTTTTCAATAGCAAACTTTATTACCAAAATAGTGTCATTCATTTTCTGAGCGACCGCCTAGCGGCGGTATTGACGGTAGTAGAAACAGGAGTTTTTTATGGTGTCGTTCGTCACGACAATTTTATTAATGTTTCTGCAATCGTGTTTTAAGTTTGAAGTCTTTTTTATGAAAATATAGAAGTTGAGTTGCCCTAGATTATTACAATGAAATGAGAAAAATATTGATTTAGAGCGATTTTTTTGAGATACCTTATAAGGTTTGGCCTGAATTAGAAGGCATAAAAGAAGGTTCAAAACTTCATGATAAGTTATAAAAAACGCTGGTTTTTGAATTAGCCGAACTTTGATTTATTGAACGAGTTTATTGAACTATGATAGGCTAGATAAGCCTATGGACTGCATTAATGATATCCTTTTTTGTAAGAATGGTGGTTTTGTGATACTGATTAATGGTTAAAAGAGGACGAGAACAATATCTGTCTATAATGTTCACTTTTTTTGCATGAAGCTATCCACATTCCGTTCATAAAGCATTGATTATCAATAATGATATTTTGGCAAGACTTATAGAAGTGAACAGAATTGGTAATCTATCGATTACCCATAAGTTTCACTCGTTTTGAAAAAAGGCTTGATAGGATTTTACAACGGTTTGAAAAGTGTTCCA